>JAAGNO010021362.1:67609-78309 GCA_033439905.1 Ceryle rudis | reverse complement strand
CGGCCAACCTCCCCTGCAATGGTGCCAGGGATGGGGCAGCCACCACCTCTCTGGGCAGCCTGGGCCAGGCTCTCACCCCCCTCAGCAGCAACAATTTCTCCTTCTCTCCAGTCTGAATCTCCCTCTTTAAGTTTAAAACCTTCACCCCTTGTCCTGTTGCTGTTACTGAGCAGGTGTGGTGACAAATCAGGAAGCTATTGCTCCACTGAACTCCAGCAGCACTCCTCTCTGAACTGTCACCTACTATCCATTTCCCTTTCTACATCTGTTCACTCACATCTGAAAAGCAACAATTTTTTTTTTCCTGCTTTTTCCAAGACCTGTACATAGTTTGGGAGAGTTACTGTGAAAAACGGGTGAAACTTCAGACCAATCATAAGGTAAAAGAGCTCCAGAGCCATTTCCTGCATGCACAGATGCATTTTTGGCCATCGGGCCCTGGCTGAATATCCCATTGCTTACTGGCAAATGTTTTGACTCCGTGTCAATGCCAGAATTTTAATTGCATTTCTCCCTGACATTAGATACGTAGCCTAAGAACCCGATGTTGTGCTGCAGCTGGAAGCTGACATGAGCCTGAAGTGACACATCCTTCACTGCGGAATGTTTGTCTCCAGCTGTTCCATCGCAGGGTGGGTTATGGAGCCTGCACCTGTGCTCGCCGGGGTAGCAGCAGCCAGGGAGGATGCCCTGCCATAACATTTGTCTGTGAAACACATACTTTCTCCCTGAGGAAACAGGCTTGTGTCAACAAAAGTGGAAACTTCAAAAAAGATATATATGTAGTGCTGGGAAAAGCTTAAGCATCTTTGCTCTTAAATGTGTGGGGTGATTAATTTCATGTGCCACATCCCTCACACACACATTCTTCTTCCTCGCCAAAAGCTGAATGTAATTGGAAGCCTATGAATGTCCATCGTTGCCAGACAGCTTCAAATTGAGATACTGTGAAATGCAAACAAATGGAAATGTTTCACTCCCATGTAAATAGGCAAGAATTATTAAGCATTAAATGTTTCTTCTCGCAATTGCTCTTTAAGATGGTCAGAGATGAACCTGAGGTGGTTCTTATGTAGACAGCTGGAGCAGGAGTCCAGTGAGAGTGGTCTGGACAAGCAGATTCTGTTCCACACACTGATTTGTACCCCCTTGTTTGGTCACTGTTGAAGAAGCTTCCAAAACTAGCTGTAAGAAGGTATAAACCTTCATGTAGATGCCCTCACAAAGAAGTAAGAGTCATTTGTAGTCATAGAACATATTTTCTTTTCCAGGCAGGGGTAAAATAATACTGATCCAAAATAACAATAGATGTAGTTATGTCCACACTGGGGAAGGGAACAGTGTAGTTAGGTGGGCAGGACACAAGCAACCTGTAGATACCCAGAAGCTCCAGGATGAGAGGAGACCTGTCGAGTCTTGCTGGTATTCATACTGTCAAGGCATTGGTGACTTGCTTCAGTGAAGAACTACTTGTGTGCACCCAGGTTGTTCTTTCACTCCCTTGTATTTTCTTTTTACACTCAGATACTGTTTATCTGCTTTAGGGCAGATGTGAAGGAGTTTGGGAGGCTCAGGCCACGTGGGGTTTGTTGTCATCTTTGCTGAAAGTCTCCTAGGTAAGTAATTTTTTCTTCTGTGCCTCCATTTACCATCCCTCCCTTTTTATTTCTTAGTTATTTAGCTTACGAGGTCTTCAGAACATGCACAATTCAGAACTATGTGTCAGCAAAGTACCCAGAACACTAAAATGCTGATATTTGGGGGTTTTTTTCTGAGGTGTGAGGGTAACATGGCTACAGAGTAAATCAGGAAAAGAGACGGCTAAACTAAACTTAGCCACAGCCTGAAAATAAAGAAAATTGTGCTTTTTATAAGAAAAATTGCATTTTACAAGAGCCATGCCTCACAGACTAAAAATATAAACCTCCTTTACAAAAAGGCAGTTGCACCGTCACCGTTTTGTGAACACATCAGGCCCATGGCGATGTGTATCTTCTTTTAAAGATTAAAATGGTTTTGAGTGATCTCTTCTGACCCACCATTGCCCCTCTTTGTTTAGCGCTCAGTTCTGTCAGCCCCTTCAAAATGTAGTGTTGCCCTAAACTGCCATGAATTTAAATAACATAGGCACGTGATTTAATCCGAGCTGTCCCCAGCAGTTAGTTGTCTTCTCGAGAGTATCCAGGTGTTGCTTGAAAAGAGATGACTGGGAAAGAAATAAACAATTTCCCTTGCTGAATTGGCCATCGTGGCTTTTGTCTCGGCCATCTCCTGCTTCAACAATAATAAAAAAAAGTGGAAAGAAAATCGTGCTTGAGACATAAGTAGGGTGGGTTGTTGGGTTTTTTTTTTCCATCCGTCAAGCTCAAAGCTTTGTATAAAGATGGTAAAATGTGATTATCCCAGGCAAACAGAAGTGGAAACTGAGGCACAGCCCTCAGGTTAAACTCAGTGAAAAGGCAAAGAGGGAAACCCGGGCAGTCTGGAGTATTTGGCCTCCTTCAAATACCAGTGAGATTCCTGCTGCGTTGCCATCCTTTCTGCAAAGCAGGCTGTGTTTCTGCTGGGGGTGAAAAACCATGCCCCAAATGTAACGCGCTCTGTACAGCTCTGGCCTACCAGGTGGGCAACAACGCTTTCCCACTGCGAGAGCAGCAAGTGTGAGAAAAAGAAATGGCTTGTTCAGTTTTGCAGCATCACCACGAGCTCAAGGAGCTTGGTATTCCTGAAGTGCTGTTGAGTGATTATTTTTTTAGGTTCACTCCTCGGTTGCATAACAACATATGCTTTCCCCGTTTACAATGTTAAAATAGACTGAGAATAAAAAAAAAAATAAAAAAAAAATAAAGATACTCCCACTGTAAATGATACAGCACTGATGTCTGCTACTGATACACCGATATCTTCCACCAAAGCCAGCTAGATGCTGCCTCAATCTGCCAGGAGATGTCCGTGACCTCACGGCCACAAAGTACAGCAATGTGCAAGGGAATGAACCCAAAGAAAAAGCATCTGCTTGGCCATCAGAACTTGGAGATTGTCCCTTAAAGCATCTGTAGCTCCCCGGATCTTCCTCGTGTTCCCAGCAGCTATGCTGGGTTGGAAGAAAGAAATGCCTCAGCTAAGCCTGAAGGCACCTGTTGGAAGGTGTCCCAAAACATGGGGATTGTCAAGAGTGTGGGGGATCAGTCTGTGCTGGTGGCAGATGTTTTTACGCTCAATAGTGACTGGAAAGAATCTTTCCCACCCAGGAACTGTCGAACACAAGATGTCTGTGGTGTATTAAGAGCTTTAGAAATAAAATACTAGGTTGTGATAGAGGTTTCCTTTATGTGAAGCTTCACTCCCATCAAAATAACTTTTGAGGAAGAATTGTTTTCCTTTTTGAACACCTGTTTTTGACATTTCTGAAGCGGAAAAGCTTTTTGTTGTTGTCAGAATGACTCTGTTATGAAGTGTAGATGTAGGTAGGGTAAGAAAGAAGTTATAACAGATACCTTTGAGGGATTCCTGCAAAGACTTCTTTCACGTGAAATAAAAATGTACATTCTAGCACCTCTCAACCTTCCCATGTCATAACCAAATGTGGAAATGGAAAGGGCAAATTCTCAGCTGTGAGACAGGATTAAAACAAGCAGCAAAGCCCATCTCCTCTCAGCTCCAGCCTGGGCCCTCCCCTTTCCCAGCACTGTGAAGATTTTAAACTCCAACCTGTCGCCCATACCAAATCCTGGGCCTGACACCACCATGATGCCCAGGACACGGAGAACTCTTCCTCTTGGAGGATGGTGGTTTTGGGAGAGCGCGGTGCCTGTTTGCGTCTGTACGGAGGTTTGGACAGCCAAGTAAAGGCCTTGGTGGGGATGAATTGGTAGGCAGAGAGCAGGTGATAAGGTTGAAAATGCACGATGGCTGCAGTTTATCCCTTGGATATCAGCAACGTGGATTTGCCCGTGTGTGTTTGGATTCCAGGCGCGTGGGTCTGAATACACTCGTCTAAACCAAGTGGCTGCTCAGAACCTTTACCGAGTGTCCTCAGACAGAAACTCCAGATCCTCCCACACTGACCTTCACTGTGCATCGGGAACTGCTGCAGTGGGTTGCAAAGCACCGTGCTTAAGAAATGAAGTCTGGAGAGAAATGAGTCTTCTGTGCAATTATTTCATCCTTTTTGGCTTCTCTGATTCAGTCGAGTGCTGAACCTCTCCCTTCTCTCCCCCTTCCCATCAGCCCCATGAGGCCTCCCTGACCTTACAATCCACCCACGGTTTCCATGTTACTGTCAGCCTCTTTACACTTGACTGATGAGAAATATGTGATTATTCAACACGTCATAAAAACAGCCAGAGCAAATGAAGGAGAAATCTGGAAAGTATTTATAGAAAATCTGTAAACAATCTTTGCAATTCAGCGATTCAAAGCTGCGCACACATTAGCTTATTAGCTGGAGAGCTGTCAGATGGTCTTTGGTTCCTTCACCTTTCTTAAAAATTAAGAACTGCTTTGTTACACCCCCAGCCATTTTGTGTTTCACAGACTTCTGTTTGCAGAAAGTTCCTTTTCTGAGAGTATTTCACAGACTTCCATTTGCAGAAACAATTTGGTTTTTGAGCTACGATAACCCAGATTATTCTACCTCCCCCTTTACGACTACACAACATTTCATTGACTTCAGAGGTTTGACAAACACTGATTCACTGACATTCCTTGTGTGCTAAAAAGGCTTCTTGAGGTGACTTCAAGCACATGCAACTGTTTGCTGCCTACAGCCCAACGACAAATTCAGATACGTAGGAAGGAGGAGGTGAGAAAGAAGAAGCCGTGAAACTCTTCTGGAAGGTGACACAATGCAATGGTGGGACACGCCTCACAAAGTCTCTCCTCTCTGTAAGAGGCAGGGGTGTTCCTTACTCACCATGGCATGGTTTAACCAGAGCGGGATGACTCCATCAAGGCTTTTGGGGTAAACCAGCTCTCGGTTGTAGGTATACAGCATCCAAAAAGATATGGACACAAACTGGAACCAAAAGACAAAAGGGAAGACATTTCAAACTGAAAGACAAACATGTTGGATAGGCTTTGGCTAGTGCTCTCATTTCTGAGAAGGCAAACCACCTCCTACATGATGCTGCCAGCTAAACTCACGTATCTCGCGTGTTACAACATATAGAAAGGAATTTACTCTGAGGTGCATGTTCTGTTGATACTCTGAGAAAAACCTCCTTCACAAACTGCCAGCATTGACATTTTCTGTGGAATACTAGATTAGTTTTAAACATTTTTTATTTGGCTTTTTTTTTTTTTCCTTTGCAGATGGGATCTTTTGATGGTCCAGAAGTTCTCCTCAAGGGACCGGCTGTCAAGCCACAGCATTTGTTCTGCTCAGTAACAAAGTAAAAGCAGATCTTGGTAAGACAGTTCACATAAACCTTACCCTTATCTTCACAATTTATAAGGCTAATTCCTAAACTGCAGGCGTGAGCTGCACTGTGGGCACCCATTTTTTTTTTCCCCATCAGAGGAGTATTTATGGTGGGAGAAGGTAACCTGGAGGAAACGAGACCTGGTACCGGTTACTGATAGCTTGAAGCTGATTTGCACTTGGTTTTTTTTTGGCCTGGCTTTGTATCTGAGCACACTTTGTGCTCAGGGGTTGGAAATCAGGGGTGTGAGGTGCTGGAAGAATGAGATTACCTGTGCCTCTGTCCTGTGGGCAGGGTGGGGATGCCCGAGGGGGGATATGCTGGTGGCATTGTGAACACTGCTGTGCAGGGAAGATAAATTATCCAGTCTCTCTGCCTCAATCCCTGGCAGGGCTTTTGTAGTGAGCCAGCTGGCTGAGCTGCTTGCAGACCAGATTTAAGCAGCGCTTCTCAGCCCTTTGAGGTTGAGAGGTGGCTGCAGGCTGCGCTCACACAGAGCAGTACCTACATCTGTAAGTAACCCATCGGTTCCTGTCCAACCCACAGCACCAGATAAGCAGCATTTCGCTCAACAGCACTCGCTGTAAGGGAGCAGGGGAGCTGTGGTGAATCTGATGTTGGCTGTACCTATAATTATCATCCTGTGAATCTGCTTCTCTGCGGCGCTTACTTAAAGTCACGCTGGAGTCAGAGGAGGAGCCGTGAGATTCTGCTGTCTCTTAGGTACCCTCTCGTGGCCTCCTGGCCCGTGCTGCCCTTTAGAGAAATGCCCTAAGTCAATAAATCCACAGCTACTTGGACGATGGGATTAACGGAGAGGTTACACCACGCACACCCTCTGGGCTCACTCTGTGATCGCTGAGGGACAGCAACCCTGAAGTTTGTGTGAGAGGCTTTGCTTTCAGTCATGAGAGGCTCAGCGCCGTTTCTTCTTCTAAACTGCCCAAATCCATTTTCAGGTGGTGCAAGAAAGCCTACGGTTCTTGTTTATTTTATGCCTGTGCATGTTATGCTATAACCCCCTAATCACTTATGCAAACATTATTTTTACGTACAGAGGTTACTTACTGTGGACACTGGGAAAGCCAGGACACTGAAAAGAAGGTCTCTGCTGGAAATTACGCACTTAGCACATCGCAGTTTCTTAATTAGTCTCAACGCATCAGCCAGGAAGGACACCCCATAGAAGACAGCCTGCAAAACCTAAAGTAATTACACCTAATGAGGGAAACTCATCCAGCTTTAATTAGCACGTTCCTCAATGAACTCTGTTCTCGCTCTTCAGGGAGCTGTTTTGTTCATGAGCTGCAAGCCCGCGTGAGGGAAATAGCTGTTGGCTAAATCTTTTTTACTAACTGAAACTGATTAAATATAGTTGTTCGGGAGATAACTGCAACCGTATCTCGTTTAATAGACCAAACAGAGATGCGCGATGCGATTCAGATGGGAGAGGTGGAGGGATATGTTGAAAGGCAGCTCCTCCACACTCCCAGTGTTAATCATTATGGGTTCGATGCACCCGAGTGGGAGCAGGAGGGAACAAAATACACCAGCAAAAGTTTCCTGTGAAGAGGTTGCTAAATAACTTCTCCCACTCTCTAGCCGACACAGGGTCTACTTCCTGGGGACTTGTGCTGTTGATCTCAGTGTCAAGTAGCTCAGAACACCCTAAGGTGAGAATTAAGTGCAGAAGTTACAGAAACCAGAACCTCTTTTGCTGAATGCAGAGGAATTCAGGGAAGGATGTCAGGTGCGTAGAAGAAGAGATCCAGACTTCGCTAATGAAACTGGATCAGTTAAATTATTTATAACTAATGAATTTTGGAGTTGGGAGGGATTGTTGTGGAGTTTTGTTTGGTTTTCGTTCTTTAAATTGTTTGCAAGTAACGAGGGTGGGGTTGTTTGGGGAGGATTTGGTACAGAATTATGCAAGTGCACAGCGACAAAACAGAATTCTGCAAATTGTGTGTGAAATTATCACGATATTGTGGTTTAAGCCACTATTGCTTTCCCAATTACTTCGTTTTCTCTCCTGACACTACACAGCAGATCAAGCTGTGATTTGTCAGACGCACAAAGGTAAAGCCTTGCCGAAAAATAGTTCTCCCACTGTCTCGCATTCAGCACTGAGACTAGCTCAGCTCTGTTAACTCATGGGGCAGCCTCTTCTTTTTAAGGCCAGGTTGTCCCAGAGTGGAGCAATAGGGGAAATGCAGCCTACCACAAACGCTGGACCAGCTGGCCATGCCTGAATGGAAAGAGGCTGTGCTACAGCTTTCAAGATGAGGTCTTTTTTGCCATGATCTTACTCTGAATCAGATATTTATTTAGAGCAAAGTGTCTGAAGTTGTGGCCGGTTACTTCATCGGTTTCTGAAGGGGCTGAGAAGGGTGGTTCTTGGGAGGGGACGGAATTAGTGCAATGCCTTTCTATCAGAAATTCATTTATTATCAAAATATCCGAGGGAATGAGTGGATTATATTTTCACCATGCCTGTTTTCAAACAAGGGTTTCTAGAAGCTCCTTCCACAGAGCAAGGCAACCACAGTTTGTATGACCAAAGCATCTTTGCAGTCATCTGCACCCATCCCCATCCATTTTTTGTGGTTTCCCACCAAAGGGAAAAGATACATCCTCCCTTCCCTATCCTTTCCACAGTCCCGATGGTTGCCACAGTAGACTGCAGCCAGGTGCCAGTGGTGGCATGTCCCCACTCCCTGCTCACATCCCCAGGTGATGTAGTGGTGCTGACACAGGATGGGAGACTGGCCCAGGGTCACCCAGGATGAGTTAATGGAGGTCGTGCACCACCTTCTTCAGTTGCAAAACTCTTTGGCTCTTCTCAAGATCATGGGGTGAACAGCCACATTTTTACATAAAAAACCTCAAGCAGCTCCTTTAGAACCCACGTACGGTTTTCTTCAGTTCTGAGGCACTCAAACCACCTCTTCTCAATGTGGTTTTCTCTCTCTCTCCATTATCACAATCAGCCTCTGTAACTGCAGAGTTTCAGTCGGTAGGGATTCAGCCCTCCAAGCCATGGATGTAGCTCAGAAAAGCCCATACTGGGGCACAGCGTACTTAGACCCAAGCACACGCTCAACCCAAATGTTTGCCCCAGTCCTTGGCCTCACCACGACACCAAAACAAAGTCCTGGAAGAGCTAAGAAAAGCCTGGTTATAAACAGAAGCTCATGTTACATCCCATAGAGTCAGCAGTAACTTTCTGTAAAAAGCATGAAAAATGACCATGAGGGTGGTGACAGTCTGGTGACACATGGTGACTAATTGCCAATAAAGCAATTAGGGAGAGGCCTGGTTCCCAGAGGATGGGGCTATTATTATCTTGTTCATGGTCAGCCTTACATTAATCATGGGACAGGGATAGGCTGCTTCTTCCCCCTCCTTCAAAATGAACTAAAACAAACATTTCTGAAAAGAAGCAGTCCCAAAACAGCCACATTCTCAGCCTGGTAAATATTCTGTCCTACACAGAGGAGGACAATGTTATCTGGTGTATGGAAAATCCTTATCCGACCGCGTAACCTGACCCAGTTCTCCGGCTGAACAGGGAGAAGAACGACTCCTGAAGAAGTTTGAACTCAGCCTCGAGCTTGGTTTTGCTCTGCTTGTAGCTCTACTCTTCTCCGTCACTGTGGGTTCAAAGGGGTTTCAGTCAGTTTGTGATCACCCTGGATTTCCAGGAGCAACGGAAGAATACAGAAATAATTTTTCAAGTCGGAAAGCTGGACCTAGCTAGACCCATCCCAGTAACGCTCAGCCTGGCAGGGTGCAATGCTGGTAGACTCAGAGCTCCAAACCCATGCTCCTCCAGGCTTATTCCTGTAAGAAAGGTGCATCCAAATCTCACAGCCCTTTGCTAATGGGAATATGTTGACATTAAAGAAAAAAAAATAAAATAATTAAAAAAATGACATGAAAACATCCAATTATTCCAGATGTCCTGTGACTTTCCCAAGCAGCAGTGCTGGCGCTCACAGATCCATTGCAGCCACCCGTGGAATATAAATCCGCTGGCTGTAAATAAAGAGGAGCCCCTAAAGTATTCCCACACGAGCAGAAGGAAGACTGGAAGCAGTCAGAAAGCTAACGATTAACCCAAAGAGGAGAATATGGATGTGATTATCCCTGTCGGAGAGACGCTGCTTCCCTCTCCAGACCCCGCAGCGCTCCGTGGCACTGGGTGCTGTAGAAATGCTTCATTTGGCCAGATTGAGTTTCCAAACTGGGAGTCGTAGTGACAAAGACAAACAAACCTTAATTTTTATCTGCTGCTGCGATTAAAGGGGTGTTTCTGTTTAACTAACCTGACATGAGTTACTTTCCCATGTAAGATTTGGTCGTATGTATAGACTGAAATCTCCAACTAGTACAAATAAATCGGGCTCCAAGCTCTGCCCTTAAGGGAGGATAAATCCAATATTCTGAGTAGGTTATTAGACATAACAGTCAACATTTAGTGCAGACACACATCCGTTCAGATGATAGCAACCTGGGAAATATGGATACTAAAAATATGTATACTAAATGCTGGGTCTATTTTGAGATAAATACAAACCAGCTTTCAGGAGCATTGGAAAGTATTTCAATTACGAGAGAGAAAAGGGTACGGAATAAAATGGGGCAGGAATGCAATTAATAGTTTTTAAAGGTGCAGTGTGCTCATTATGCAATGATTTATGAATAGATTTACAGCAGCGAGCAGATTTTTATGAGCTCGGATATTTCAGGCAATGAATGATTCAGCTTGTGCTGTTTTGTGTCATAGACAAATGAATACAAGACTGGTTTTAGCTGTCATTTCTGCTTGTTCAATAATCTGTCAATGGACTCCTTTGATACAAAAACCACTGATTCTTTTCTTTTTCTTCCTTTTTTTTACCCTCTATAAAAATATTTCCTTTTAGAATCTTGATTGCTGTGATCATTAACTAGATAACTGAATCTGAAGTAACCTCAGAGCTGTAGCTCTCTTGGGAGAGCCACATGACTAGGGAGGAATTGAATGAGGTGCTAAAAGAGGGTCATATCTCAAAGAAATTCTCCCAGCATCCCTCCAGCAGAGCCAGGAGGTGAGCTGCATTTCCAGCCCCAGAAAAAGTCATGTTTCCCAGTATTTCCAGTTCAGATGGGAGCAAGCCAGCTACAGCAGCTTTCCACAGAAGGAAATTTTTAAATGCAACTCC
This sequence comes from Ceryle rudis, assembly GCA_033439905.1. NCBI lineage: Eukaryota > Metazoa > Chordata > Aves > Coraciiformes > Cerylidae > Ceryle > Ceryle rudis. Next base: position 67,679 of record JAAGNO010021362.1, on the reverse strand, counting down.
AGAGAAGTTAGAGGAATTGGGGGGGGGGCCGGAATTTCCAAGAAATTCATCAAACTGTTCCCAGAGCCGA
>JAAGNO010021362.1:49008-60182 GCA_033439905.1 Ceryle rudis | reverse complement strand
CGTGATATAACAGTTAAGGCAGATTAAAAATAAAAAAAAAAAAAATTAAAAAAAAAAAAAAAAAAGGAAAGAGGTAGTGTTTCAGAGGAATTCAGGCTGCATTTAAAGTGAGGAAGCTATTTGTTTAATATCCAAGTCTTTCTGTTAAAATGAATGTGTGACTTCTCCCAGGCAGGGAATACAGTAAGAAATAAAAGGCTTTTTCACAAACTGATAAGAAATTGAACCACCTGCGTAGTTTATATGATTCTTTGTAGAGAATTCATCCTCTAATGTGCATACTAATTTCCCATGTGAAAAGGAGCAGCAATAATAACCAACAAGTTGAATGTTAGCGTATTTGCAACCTAACTATCAAATCAGAATGTGTGAACTACAGTGATGCTTTCTCCATTGATGTTCAGAATTCAACATATGCCAGCTTACCCAGTGCTTGGAGATGAAGAGCATCTTTGAAGGGATGGAAAACATACATTCCCTTCTCCCTCCAGAACAAAATAAGGAAATGAATGTTTGGTTGCAATGCAACCAAATCAATCACAGTTCTTTGATAATAGTTTTGTCTGGGCTCCCCTGGAAAATAGGGCAATTGAGAATTCTTAACAACAGCAGATAAAAATCCAAAATAGCCTTTGCAGTTGCGGTGAATTAGTGCTAATGAAGGCTGAATTATTTCCATCCAAGGCTCAGAACAGTTTTGTTCCACAGGAATACTGAAAGATCTGTCAGAAGTCAAAAAGTCAAGATGATCATCTGAACTTTCACCTACAGATGTGTATAACAAGTAGCACGGGGCAAATACTCTGAGTTTGGCAAAGGGTGTATCTAAGAGAATTTTGAGAAAGGAATGAATGTGTTACCGGGGATCTTACACTTAATTTCAATACTCCAGATAAAACACAGGGAGCATAAGCAGCAGAGCTGTATTCTCTGCTATACACTCAGAAACAAAGCATGGGAAAGTATATATGGTCTTTAACTGTGTCTAGAGAAAATTCCAGAAGGACCTTGTGGTTCTTCCAGTTCATGTATCTCCCCTTCAGAAGACTCCTGCAGGACCTTTGTTTTTAAATTACAAGATTTCCAGGTAACCCTCAAATTAATATCATTCAATGTTATTAAAAAGAGCTCTGAACAGCAGGAGTCTCTTCAGATGCGTGGAGGAGCCCAGTCTGGTTTTCTCTTTAGCTTGCTTTAAAGCTGAAAAGCACACTACACCTCTCAATACGAGTGATTCAAAAAGAGCGAAGTTAGGTCTTAAATTAGAATTGCAACAGCTGATTATTACCTTGCACAACTGGCCATACTTTAAAGGTCTTTATCACTGTATTTCCTACACCCCCAATTCCAATCCCAATATTGGGCATGTTCAAGTTGATTAGGAACTCAACACCAAATTCTACACTAGGCTGTGAAGTCTCTTTCCCAAGTTCTAAATTACATCTAGAGCATTCTAGGAATAAAGTAGTGGACATTTCTAACAAATTTATCAAAATTGATCATCTAATCACTCTTCTACATTTGTTTATACACATTTTGTCTTTAATGAAGCTCAATACTGATAAATCTTGCACAGAGCCTTGAGATGTCTTCAGCATTGCCATTAGCTGGGCAAGTATATTGCTTCTTTCAGTTTCTTAACTCATGGCTGCTGTGTCATGAGCACTTTCTTTCTGTAGCCCTTTGCAAGAGGAGCTACTATGTTTTCCTTTATCCACACTACTTTGGGATGTTGAAGGACAAAGTAATAATTTTGTCTTCTCAATAAATCTTAATTCTTTCTTTTTCAAGGTAGAAAACATTCAAGACTACAGTAACTAGCACTCCTTCAAGGCTTTTTTCTTAATTTATACTGGCATGATTTAGACAGAAAAAGCCTCACTGTTTTTATGAATGCGAATTTTCTCAACTGAACTAGTATATTTGTCCATGGCTAATATTAGCAATGATGCTGAGCAACTACACCAGTTGCCTCAGACACATGATCCTTAGGAATGCCCAGCAGCTCCGGCCAGACCTGCCAGGAATGAAGCATTCCAGTCTCACAAAAAAAAAAAAAAAACAAACCAAAAACCCAAGAAGTTTTAACTGCTAATAAAAGCTGAGGGCATTGCCTAGTGATGCAGCAGTGATAGAGACAACTAATGAAAATCAATAAAAAGAACCTGAGATATTTCACTAAAAACATGAGAATGGGCAATGCTACAATATCTGCCTGCTCTGTATGGCAAGCTGGAAACTTACATAGTTTGTGCATCCTCCTGCATCAGCCTCTTCTCTTTATGCTGGGTAAGACTCTTTGGGTTTTTTAAATAGATATATTTTTAAGGAGAAGGAAGGGGCTCTGAGCAACCTGCCCTGGGAAGAGATGTCCCTACTTGCATAGGGAGGTTGGAGCAGGTGACCTCTAGAGGTCCCTTCCAGCCTGAAACATCCTATGATTTTAAGAGGTTTATCTCCTCTTGATAGGTTTGTTCTGAACTGCTTTAAAAATGTTGTTCCAAAATGGCAAAATCCAGAGGTATTTTTCAGTCCCAAAGTGAGGACTGGATTGAGCAGCTGGAACTGAACTCACTCAGATTTCAGAGTTTCTCTATCCTAGGGAATTCTATTTGCTTTTAAACTGCGTGTTTATTCAGTTGCTTTGATCCAGAAACAAAAACTTCCCATGTAACAATGATTGGACATTCTGACTTTTTTAATGAATTAAAATGGTGACATTAATCAAAACAAAACCTTCTCAGCTAACAACTTGGGCTCTCAAAGTAGGTATGTTGAAACTAAGAAATGTTTGATTGGAAAAACACTTGCCTATTGCCTCTCATTAACTCCGGCTTGTAGTGGAAATTGGTAATTGTTTCCTTATCACCAAACCCCAACAGCATCTTCTCTCTTGGCAAAGTGGATATTGCTTAGAAATGAAAGGCATTGTTTTCATTGATTCTTAATGGCTTCTAAGAAAAGATATCAGGATACATAACCCTGCTTCTCAGTTTTATCTTTTCCCTTCTCGGTCACAGATGCAAAATTAATCTTTGACCTTTTAGAAAGATTGCACACAAACAGCCTCAAGTTCATAGCAAAACCAACGCACCACAGTGTACTATGGAAGAAATGTCATGGTGGTTTTTGGATCTTGGACACAAAAGCTGTAACTGGTTCTCATTAGACTCCTTCCTGCTAGATAACTGTGGTGGGCAAGCTAAGAAGTGTGTTTATCTGAATTTTTTTCTTTACCATTTCTAGAAGGGACCGGGAACATGGCAACTGGTCCTGCAGATGTGTGTTTGATAACATGATGCGTATCGAAATGTTTTGACTTGTGTGGGGTTTCTTCATCTGAAACTCATTGACTTCTAGGCCAGGACACGAAAACTCTTTGACAGAAGAATGTCATGAAGATTTATGGCCTAAAGAGTATTTTGCTGGACTGATGAGATAAGAATTCCCTACTATGGTGGCGGAGTAGGAAAACCATGGAAGTTGCTTTCCTTTCATGACTATAAGAAAACATCACTCATGGCTTTTTTTCCACTCACTGTTCAGAGGATTATCAGATTTAGTTTGTTACTCTCGACTTTCTGTTGTCTATGTATAACTGTAAATTACTCTTCTATACACAAGGCAATAGAGAATCACCCAGCACTCCCCCAGCAGTCAGTGCTTGCTGAAATTATTACAAATGGATGTTAGATAATAAAATGAAGGTCTGTCTCTAGTCTGTATTTGTGTAATACCTACATCTGTTGTCACAACCTTTGACAGCTTTGATTGCTGGACAGGGGAAGGAACTGCTGATCTCTGCCACAGGCATGGAGAAGTGCAACCCAGAGCAGTAAATGGTGTGGACAGGAGGTTGTAGCAAGGTAGGGGTCAGCCTCTTCTCCTGAGGAACAAGTGACAGGATGAGAGGAAATGCCCTCAAGTTGCACAAGGGGAGATTTAGGTTGGACATGAGGAAAAATTTCTCCCCTGACAGGGTTTTCCAGCTCTGTCCTAGGCTGCCCAGGGTAGTGGTGGAGTCCCCATCCCTGGACTTTCAAAAGCTGTGGTGCTGAGGAACATGGTTTAGTGGTGCCCTGGCAGTGCTGGCTTAACAGTTGGACTTGATGATATTAAAGGTCTCTTCCAACCAAAACAATTCTGTGATTTTTTTTTTTTAAGATGGGATGGGAAAGGGTCATGATCAGAGCAAGCAGAAGCACACACCTTGCCCTGCTTCCCCAAGCTCAAGTGGCCTACTGCCTCCCCCCAACCTTTTCTTAGCCTGATCACCAGGACTGCCCCCCATGTAAGGATGTTCCCAGCACCACCATCTTTGAGGGAGTCCGTTCACTTCCCCCAGCTTCCTCTTAGCTCTCATGCATGTCCCTACTCACTGCAGTTCTTAACCTGCACAGATCTTTGCCTGGCTGGCGTTTCCTTTTCCTCCCTCCCCAAAGTAGGTGTTACCCAAAGAGCTCTGCTAGGTAGTACCCAGTTCTGAGACACAGCACATTTCCACAGTGTGTGTGTGCTGTGGCACTGCAGTAGGTAGTGGACATGGCACTGAGAGCTTTCAGTCTGCTCCTCGGCCCTGCTCTGCATTTGCAGGCTGTCCTCTGGGCACATCTTCAGCCCACCCTCTGCCAGGGTGTGTGTGAGATGCTCTGGGGAGCCCTGTGCTTCAGCAGCAGCTGTGGTCCACCTCTGCATCTGCAGCCAGGGCCTCTTGACTTGATGTAGCATGCCACCATTGTGTGGAAGGGCTTGATTTAGTGGTGGCTTCTTGCAGAACGTTTTGCCATAGCTGTTTACAAGATAGGCTGTCTCTGGTAACAAACAGTTATCCCTCCAAAGTTATCCTATGCGCTAATGAACTTGGGGGAGGAGAAGGGGGGGACCACAACCAACCCCAAACCACAAAATGCTCAGTGTTTTTTTCCCCATCCTTTTTGACAAAATCCACCTTAACTTTCCTTCTGGCACTGTCAGTTCTACTGCATGATGACCATCAGCACGTATCCTTTCCTTACAGCAGCGCTGAGGAGAGGTGCTTCCAGCTTTTCCAATGCCTCACTTGGCTGTTGGTCAGATAATCAGATGTATTCATGAGGAGTTTGAGTTTGGAATAAGGCAGTTTGCTACAAACCCTTCCTCTGACCCCTTCTTTCTTGCTGCCTGCTGAAAACACCTTGTGTTTTGTTAACACTAAATGTGGTTGAGAGCTCTGAACTTTCTCGGTCATGTGCTTTAGCTGCTTAGTGAAAACATCAGTGGTTTGTGTACCTTGATGTTCCTGGGACCAGTGGTGGGGGAGGTGGTGTTTGCTGCCCGCTTCCCATCTCAGACTTGGAGTTCTCCTGCCTTCCTGCTTCCTGAAAGTGGGGGTGGAGAAGAACCCTGCCCCTGCCAAACTCCAGATGCTGGTTATCAGCTGATTCTGCTGTTCACAGGGCTGAAGAGCTGCTTGGGTTTGGCAGCAAGCTCCAGCTGATCCGCAGCATGGGACGGGCCTGCCAGCTCCGTTGCATGGGAAGCTTTCTGCTGTTGTTTCCTTGTAACCCCTGGCACAATCTGAGCTTCTAGACAAGCTGTGTGGAGATGCTGGCCTCCGTGAGGTGGAAGTTGGGGGAAAGACAAAGAACAGTTAGGAGTTCAGAGAGTCCTGTTTCTTCACAAGATTTGCCCCATGATAATGGTGTTGTTGCCCACACTAGTGGGTGCTGCTGCAGGTGGCTGCAAGGGGGAGTTTGACCTTTCAGGCATGAAAATAGATGAGAGAAAAAAAGAGCAAGGGTGGAAAAATAATCCAAAGGACCTCAGACCTGGGTGAGGCTTCTCCTGGGTACAGTCAGCACCAGCCTTGTGCAAGCCAAGCTGGAGTTCTGCTGGCATGAACCAGCCTGAAGCTTTTCTTGCAGCAGGGGCTGGGCAGTGCTGCCTTCCAGCAGTGCCACTCTGGCATGGAGAGGATGCTGCTGCCACCTAATGAGGTGCCAGCACCACCTCTCTCTGCACCCTGGGCTGCCAAGAAGAAGTATCAGCCTCTGTATCATTGGTGACAGCTTCATGTTGTTGAACTGGTCTTGGAACCCTTCCTCCTCTGCAGAACTGCGTGGTGGGTGGTAAATTAATCCCTGGAGTTCAGCCCAGCAAGTATGCAGAAAGCACGGGGGGAAAAGTAGGTGATCTTGAGCTGATACTAAAAGCCTGGAGCTTGCCTGTGACCTTGGTTTAAGGTTGGTGTTATCCCACCAGCATCAGTGGAAGAAGCTCTTGTTGGTACGAGTGTATGTAAACATGGACTGGGCTGTGTTTCTTTCCTTATGCTTGCTGGGGGGGTCATGTAATAAGTGTGATCTGGATTCTAATTAAATGTGTTGTCATGTGGAATAAACTGACCTGGCTCAGTCTGTGGTGGCTGCAATGAGAGGTGATGAGGTGTCAGCAAGGTGGGCTTAGCGTTAGGAAACAGGGTGGTATTTTGTGTGCTTCTGGATGAAACCAGGAGCAAACCAGAGGAGAGCCCAGGCTGTCTGTAGTAATGAATGAAAACTAAGGAATAAACAAATAGCCAATGTAAAGGAAGGGACCTGAAGCTCACTCCAGAGTGGGAGGGACAGAAACTGCTACATTAAAAGGATGATCTTTCCCAGTTCCACTTATTTGCTCTCTTACCCTTTTCTGCCTCACTCTCCTCTCCACTGGGATGTAAATTTCCAAGCTCAAAATCTAACATTATTTTAGGACAGTTAAAGGGGAAAGAAGTTTTACTTTGTATGTGATAGGGAAACAGGAAAAATACACCCTTACTACATAAAAAGCTGTTAACTTTTGTAATCTGCCAACCAGCTTAGTGCTGGAGCTGATGTTGCGCTAGAAGAAAAGCTTTGCTGGGAATCCTGGTGATTGGATCAAACTCCTGCCTGCTGAAAATGTCGGGTTCAATCCTCCCAGTTGTAGCCAGAATGCGGCACGTGACTGCAGCACATGCTGGGGATGCTTTGAACTGTGGGGGTTTTTGCCTTTCTTAATGTGTTTCTTTTTATTTAATAAAAAAAAAGCTGTAAAGCATGAAGCTGAATATCACGTGTGAGTATTTCTGGCTGTACAGCGCAGAGAGGGCTGAATGAATGAAGCTGGGTCTCTGCGGTACTTTGCAGGTATTTAATAACGACCTTGAGCGGAGCATCTTTGCTTTCCATAGCAGTTCTAGTTCAGCGAACGCACGTTCCTCCCAAAGAGCAATCCACGTACCCTAGCAGCTCTCCTTGAGTAAATTCACTTATTAAAGCATGAAAGTTAGGCTGTGTACATCTTCAGAGAGCCTTGTTCAAGGCAGAATAGCCACTCTGAAGACGGCGCCACGGGATAATGACTTCCAGACTGTCCAAAGCTGCATTCCTTCAAGCTTCTCCATCGATGCAGTAACACACTGTGAGCCACCTGGGCTGCATCTGTACTGTGTGGGAGGTAGAAGCTGTGGTGCTCCCTTAGCTATCCAGATGAGACTTGCTGTTGAACTTCCCTCCCACTGCCTGCTTCAGTCTCCTTCCAGTGGATTTCCTTCCAGGAAAGGCAGTGTGATGGGCTGTGCACACACAAAATGTGACCTGTGGAAGCAGGAAGGGCTGGAAACCTGTAGGAGATGGTTTCTGTGAGCATAGCAAAAGTCAGTTAGGAGAGGTCCTGGCCAGGAGAGCTTGCAGGTTTAGGACCCAAAGCTGGCAGAGGAATTTCCTAGTCCAGCTTTGTGTAGCTTTGCAGAGGAGGAGTTCTTCTTGCGCAGAGTGAATTTAGTGTGTAGAAATATTGAGCAGATGAGACATTGGTTGCCTCCTGTGAAGGAAGAGGCATAGCCCAGTAACTTTTAAATTCAAGTGAAACCTTGAGGGAAGGGATCTGGGCTCCTTAGGGATGCTGTATGATGTAAATGACTGCTATGAAAGTCACTAAACTGTCCTGTCACCTCCTGACCTGCCCCAAAACTCAGGTGATCCTAGCAGCTGCCTGTGTGGATGCTTGCTCTGCACTGAAGTGTTAATTCCTCCTCCCTTGCTCACTGTGGTTTTGTCCCAGGGACCTCAGGAGAAGCTCTCCTGATGCTACTCCCTGGGACCTGCTAATGTCTATGTGTCCTCAGTGGTAAAAACCAACTCATTTCCTTGTAGTTCCTCAACTGCTGAGGTGAAATAGCAGCTAAGAGGAATTGGACTCTTCCTCTCTCTTAATAGAAATCCCCCTCTCCCCTTCCCTAACGAAGGAGGTTTTTTTCTCCCCATATGATCCTCTCTCCTTCTGGTGGTATCTTCCACTGGGGACAAACCTGTTTTATTTCTGTAGTCTTGGGGGGGTGGAGCAGAAAGTAGGATTGTTTTTCACATTTGTTTTGTTTGTTTTGGTAAGTCATGTCTGAAAGTCGCTTGAAGCTCACTGGCCCATGTTTATTTTGGAGAGAATCTGTTCCCTATTAAGCTACTGTAGTAATTGTATGTAATATGTATTTTTTAAGTGGATAAGTTATCCACAAGTCCCAGATGATGATACGTCTCACAAAGAAGATGCTGGACTGGGCCAAGATTGCCTTAGGAAGCGAGAAAGTGCTATTGGAGGGTGAACAAAATGGAAATGTTTGCTTGGGGGAAGGAAACAACCATCTGACCTTGTGGTCATGCACCCCCTCTTACCACCGCCTTGGCCCTTGTCAAGTACTTGTTACAGACTTCCCTCTAAGACTTGAATGCCTTTATTTTGCTCACCGTCTGTGGTGTGGAGGGTGAGGAAAGGCAGTGTGTGAGATGTGACCTGTGCGCGGTGGTGCCCGTGCCTCCCCTGCAACCTCTGGCTACCAGTGTCCCAGCTGTGTGCTGGGGCGATACCACCTTGTCCTGAGCTTCCCACCCCAGGTATTGCTGAGGTGCCTCCCCAGTTCTCAGGCTCTTCTGGGATGGTTGAATTTGGGAAGTTTGAATGATGGTGTCGATGGAAGTGCACAAGGAGAGGAGCTGTGCTTGGATGTGTTCCTGGAGTGTGGTGCTAAGTGGCTGCTGCACAGGGCTGTGCAGCCAGCGAAGGCAACGATGCTGATGCTATGTTGGGAAAGTGGGCTTTAAAATGGGGAGGGCTAGGCAGGGCTTCTCCTTCTGGATCTGTTTGTTGTTGGGTTTTTTTTCCTTGTCTTTTATCAAGAAATACAAAGTTTTGATAGTCTGCATCTGCCTGGAGTCTCTCCAAGCCATTGTTTCTCAGGAGTTACCATTTTTATTCTGGTAATGACTGTTGCCATTTAAATTCTGCTTCTCATCTTTCCCAACCTTCTTGGTTTTTTGGTCTCTGTTGCATCTCTCCCCACCCCTTGCAGACGAGCTGCATTGCAGCTCGCCTCGGTTAAGAAAAATTGGGCTAGAAGGGATCAGGCAAGGCCCCTGACTTGTCACATAATGGGAGGTGAGAAGGAAATGTGGCCACAGCTGAGTCTATTTTGGAGACAAGCCACTGGTGCCCTGCCCTTTGCCCAGGCCCTGCCGCAGGCTCCAGCTGTGCTGGTGAGACCGGCAGTGTGGAGGGGCTGGTCCTTGCGGAGGAAGGAAGAGCCTGGAAATCCCCAGTGTGAAACAGCAAATGCTTTGTTTCATTTCAACCTGGGAAATGCAAGCTATGTGGGTTTTTTTTCTTTCCTTTGCTTTTTTTATTTACAGAAGAGAATCTCCAGGTCCAAGGAAAAAAAAAAAAACCCCAAACATTTGCATTCCTTTCATTTTCACACATATGTCATGATCTGAATCTTCCTGCTGTTCTAAAATAGTGAGTTTGAATGTGCACAAGCTGAGGAAAGCCAGTAACAACCGGCAAGGTTCAATGGGAGGACTGGGTTTCCCAGAGCTGTCTCCTCTTTGGGGCTTTGCTTTTCCCTTGCCCTCCCCTCCCCTCAGTGCTGCGAAGGGATCGGTGCCTCCAAAGTTGATGGTCTTGTGCGACAGCTGGAAATCATCTCATAAATCCATCCTCGGGGCAGCCAGCTCTGGGATGGAGCAGAGGGGAGCATGCAGCTTGTTTTTTGTTTTGCTTTCCCCAAGTGTTGCTCAGGCTGCGGTTTGCTGGCCGAGCCCTGGCAGTCTGTGACTCAGGGTTGCTGGGGGTGCTCCGGGGCAGGAGGAGGGCTGCCCATGGCCCAGGCTGGCCAGGGAACCACACTCCTATGTAGGCGTCAAGCTGCGGGCTGGGGATGTTCCTCCTCCAGCTGCAGAGGAGCCAGGAAGATCCCCAGCACCGCTGTCAGTTGTTAGGCACGAGGCACCACCTATTTACAGAGGTCTTTGGGAATACAGCTGAAAAACAAACTGCCTGACTTCTTTTTTTTTTTTCTTTTTTTTTTTTTTTCTCCTGCAACATTTAAAAGTCCCCTGGTGCTTCGCCCTCCCTCATAACACTCCCACAGCTCCTCTGCCAGCATCTCCCTTAAAACCACAGCCGAGCAATTACTGCCGCTGGCTCCTGGGGCACCAGCTCCTGGGGGGGATGGTCCCGCAGAGGGGTCCCGGTGAGCCCTCCCTGTTTGCCTGATGGTTAACTTCAGTAAGGATGCTACTCTGGGGAAATCCCATGTGGATCATTTACGAGGGGGGGTAAACCAGCCAGGAACTCCATCAGCTTTTGGCCAAAACGTGCTGTATGCTGTGTGTGTATGTATAGAAAATATGTTATTTAGTATTGTAAGCCCTCATTAACAGCAATGGGACTTGTGTGGTTTACAGCCCCTAGGAAGCTATTTGTTGGCTTACTCCTAATTTGCAGATCTTTGAAGCCAATCACTGTACCTGGTGATTAAGGTTTTTAGGGTTGGAGGTTTTTTTGGTTCTTTTTTAATAATCCAATGCAGAGAAAGCAGAGTCCTCTCAATGGTTTGCATGAAAAGGCTGCTGAGCGAGTCCTGTGATTCAAGGGCCAAAAATAACAACGCTCCATTTAAACAACATTTGCTCTGTGATACGAACTGGCAAAAACCAGTGAAATTTAAAGGGACCCTGTCGAAGTGAGTCTAAAAATAGCTCCAGCCAGCTGTGTTTTGGTGAGTGGGCACATGTGCTCACGTGGTATGTTCCTGCTGCTCTGCCAGTTTTGTCTTGGGTTCGTAGTTTGTGGTTTTTGTTTTTTTGGTCGTTTCCCCCACCCCCCCCCCCACCCCCCTGATC
>JAAGNO010021362.1:37103-48908 GCA_033439905.1 Ceryle rudis | reverse complement strand
CCCCGATCCAGGCTAACACAACTGAGCTTTGCTGTCTGGTCACTGAGTGTATGAACTGACCCTGTCCTGGGAGAAAGGGTCTGGCTCTGGTGTAGAAGAGGGTCCTGTGTCCCCATACCTGCCCTCTGAGGGAGGTGAAAAGCTGCTGTTTGGGGATTTAGCAGCCAAAAAAGGTTGTTGCAGCAGCACTGCTGAGCACTGTCCTTGAACACAGTACAGTGGTGGCAGCGCAGGGTCCCATTCTGCTCGTGCTTGGTGGGTTGTCCTCAGCATGCCTGTGTGATTCTAGGGAAGGTGACTGGGGTGTGTTGGGGTTTTTCTATGGGAGAAGGCTGGAGTCAGGGTTGCTTGGTACACTATACCCTGCCACCAGTAACTCCCAGGCAGCTGGGAGACAGACCACAGCCCGTGTGCCTGCAGGTGCATTGCACAAGTGCAGTGTTTGTTAGGAAATGGATCCTCCTCTTCTTCTCCCACCTCCCTGAGATTTTGGAGGCATCTCTCTTTCCTGGGGAGTGGTGTGACTCTCCCTTCCCTGCAGGCTCCCATGAGATGGGCTCCTTGTCCGTAAGACAGCTCCTGTCTGTTGCACAAGGCTTGCTTTGAAACTGGGATTTCCCCTTCGGAGTTGCCAAAAATACCTTGCAGCATAAACAGGCACAGCTTTGCCAACTTGCACCTTGTCCGCCCTCGCTCTCCTCTTCTCGGGGGAACAAACCTCAGCTTTATAGCTCTGTAAATGGACTTGTGTCCCTCGCCTCATCCTCCTGGGCACATGAAAAAAATGGGTAGAAGATGCACATGAAGTGGGTGAGATGCAGCTGCTTTGAAGAGCAGAAGCAGGCTTCAGTTAGTTTCCTCAACTGAAGCAGAAATGGGAGATGGGGAGTTGGGTATTTCTTGGTGACATTTCCCCATGTGCTGAATTTCCCCAAGTCCTGGTGTTGATTGGTTGGTTGGTTGTTTTGTGTGTGTGCTTGTTGGTTGGTTGGTGGTTGTTTGGTTTTTTTCTTTTGGCTGGAAATGGTAATAAATAGCTGCTGGGGGATTCCCTCCCACAGAAACCACACCTTTGCCCTATCCCCAGAAGCAGGTGCCCTCTTGCCCTGTCCTCTCCCACATACCCACCAACTTTCCTACCACTCTTTCTTCCCTCTTGAGGTTTCTGTTGTGGAAATCCCTGCCCTGAGGCTGTTCTGTCACTGGCAGTAGAGGAGTTTGAGCATCTCCTTTCCCCTTTTGCAGAAGCTGCAAAACCCAAAAAATCCTTACACCTTCTCTGCCAGGCAAAGCAAAGAGCTTGAAGATGCGCAGCATCTGAACAGCTCTCCCCTTGCTCTTGCACCAGGAGCAGGGTGCAGGACAGAGATGCTCTTACATCATCACTTCTGAATTGTTTTTCCAGGTGTGATTTGGTGCTGATTCAAAATAAAATCCTCAGACTGCACTATTCCTGATTAAAATAATTACAGTAATAAAAATTACCCCAGCATGCTTCAGAGTGACTGAAGCATTTCCATACCACTCACTCTCTTGAGGGTACAGGTAGGGATTGTACCTATTAGCTGATTGGACCTGATTGACTGAAAACTGATGCAAAAGTGGTTTTGGAATGAAGTTAAACGACTAAATTTTAGCCCAGTGAACCTGTAAATACTGCTATCAAATTCCCTTTTGGTATTGACAACATTTACTTTTTGATGTTATTTCCAAATCAAAATGTCAGTGAAACTTGATGTCTCGACATGACTTTACGCTTCTCTGATTTTGCTGGAAGGTTGTTTTCTGGGAGAACTTTTGCTCTTCCCGTGGTGTTTTTCTCTTACTGGATACCACACACTTTGGTTGTCTCTGGTGTAGATGTGGTTTGTGTTTTGCTGTTCCAGTATAATGCAGTTTGATAGTCATAGAATATTTATACTGTTGTTTGCATTCTAGTAGTTGAACTTTTTTGTCCTAAAGCATCCTGCCTTGTCTCTGGGCTTTTAAATGTAGTAAAGGACAGCAGTGTCCAAGGATGAAGAGAACATCTGCCACCACAGGCAATGTGGCAGGGTTTTAGAAGATTATCAGATAGATATCCTCTGATATCCTTCCAGGTGTGCATTGAGGGGGGGCAAGTAAGAAACACTTCATTTTGATCTCATTACTGGTGCTGAAGTGACAATGGACTTCAAAAGGACTTTTCATCTTATGAAGGAGAAAGGAAACTTTCAAGATGTTCCTCTGAAAATAGTTAAATGGAAGACACCCAGTCTATGGTCTTCGACATCCATTGATCTGATCCTAGGCAAGAAAGAGCAGAAGGAAGAAAATAATTCTAAAGCACTTTTAACTTGGTGTCAGCAAGTTGTCCACAGTTCATCAGCATGAATTCATTATTTGTCTGAAAAATCAGGGGTCAGAGCAAGTGTTGCAGACAACTTTTGTAAAAGTAAAATCCAAATTTCTCCAAGAATCTCCCGGAATAAATCCACCTTTTCTGCTTACTTTCTGCAAACGGGTTTACTAGTGAGAGTGCTGTGGAATTAAAAAAAAAAAAAAAGGGGGGGGGGGTGGTGGGGACAAAACCCCCAGCAAATTTCAGAATAGTCCCCAAAAAAGCAAATTCTGAGTTTGTCATAGACATGAGTAGTTTTTTTCTAAATAAAAAAAAAAGAGGGGGAGTTAATCATTCAACTACAGTAAGAGACTGGCTGATTTGTGTGTTCAATCAAGACTAATCACCACAGCTTGAATTTTGAATATTTAATGCTTGTGGAGTCTGCTCACAGATGATCTGCATAATTTTTGTCATGTGGATTAAGTTACTTGACAAATGATGTCAGACACCACATAGGTCTTAAAGCAGGGGTGAGCTGGTGGACAACCTGCAACCAGAGGAAGTGTGAAGGAATACAGGACATCATTTCCTATGAACAGTTTGCTCATTTCTGAGTTTAGTTCAAAGATCTACAGGTTTTTAACTTTTCAGCAACACCCATTGACACATGACTGAGGTTTTTACTGGGTAATTTTTATAGGAGACCCATCTCCCCTTGAAGTTAAGGCATCAGAAGCTGGTATCTGCTGCTGTGTTGCAGAGCTCCTTCCTAGGAGCTGCGTACCCATGACCCATTTGGTCTGCTTCTGTCTTGCATCAACTCGTGATGCTGCAGACTGCAGCACAGGGAGGGAAGCAGAGCTAGTGGAAATGTCACCTGTCTTTGAACCTACAGGACTAAACCAAACAGCCTTAACTGCATAACACTGATGGTTAATCAAGCAGAAGTAGGAATTAGAAACTGGCTTGCTGAATCAGAGAGAAGCAATGGCCTGATTACAGAAATCAAAGTGAGTCGGTAGATGAGAGCCAGTAAAATGCAGGACTTCATCAGCATGTGAAACCAACTCAATTAAGCAGTGAGTTGGAGTGAGTGTGAATGTGAAAGCTCTATTAGCTGGCCAGGCTGGATCGATGGGCCAAAGCCAATGGTTTGAGGTTCAACAAAGCCAAGTGCTGGGTCCTGCACTTGGGTCACAACAACCCCCTGCAATGCTACAGACTCGGGGAGGAGTGGCTGGAAGCTGCCTGGTGGAAAAGGACGTGGGGTGGTGATCTGAGAGTTGGTTGAAGATGAGCCAGTGTGTGCCCGGGGGCCAAAAAGGCCACAAGCATCCTGGCTTGTGCCAGCACTGGTGTGGCCAGCAGGACTAGGGCAGGGATGGTCTCCCTGTACTCAGCACTGGTGAGGCCACACCTCGAATACTGGGTTCAGGTTTGGGCCCCTCACTCCCAGAAGGACAATGAGGGGCTGGAGCACATCCAAAGAAGGGCAATGAAGCTGGTAAAGGGTCTAGAGAACAAGCCTGGTGAGGAGTAGCTGAGGGACCTGGGGGTTCAGCCTGGAGAGAAGGAGGCTTGGGGGAGACTTCTGGCTCTGACAGCTCCTGACAGGAGGTTGGAGCCAGGTGGGGGTTGGTCACTTCTCCCAGGTAACAAGTGATAGGACAAGAGGAAATTTTCTCAAGTTGCACCAGGGGAGGTTTATGTTGGAGCTGAGGAAAAACTTCTTCCCTGAAAGGGTTGTCAAGCTCTGGCCCAGGCTGCCCAGGGCAGTGGTGGAGTCCCCATCCCTGGAGGGGTTTCAAAGCTGTGGACATGTGGTGCTGAGGGACACAGTTTAGTGGTGCCCTGGCAGTGCCGGGTTAATGGTTGGACTTGATGATCTTAAATGTGTCCTCCAATCTAAATGATTCTATGAAAGTCCTCAGGAGAGAGACACAAACAGTATGTGCTGCAGCCAGGGCATGGGTGCATTGGGTTAATGTTCATGCCCATCAGCTGGGTAGCGGCACACAGGAGTGATATATTGATGTTACCAACTTATCACAGCCTAAGCCCATTTAGGGTATGAGCTGACTTGAAACACACGAATTCAGACTTTATCATGCATTTTGTAGGGTTAAGGACAAGAGTAATGTTCTGGTTTGGACTTGAACTGCTCGCACAATAGACTGCACTGTTAATTGGGGATTTCCTACTTTGGCACAACTTGTGGTTGTGGAAAAAGCCTCAAAACAACCTGACACAGCAATCAGTTGTATACACTAGGAATGATAACATTCACAATCTCTTTGCTAAAACATTAGTTTGAAGTAGTTTTGTCAAATTAAGCTTCACAAGGAGAAATCGGAACAATGTTAGAAATCTCTTTGCAGGAGGACCTCGGGTCCTCCCATAGCCACAGACTTCTTGCAACCTCCAGAACAATGAGGATCTTCTGACACTCATCATCTGCATCCTTTGGAATGTGTTTGTGATTTGCTACAAATTAGGTGACGATAGGCAAAGAAATGCAAAAAAGTCTCAAAAAAAAATCCATTTTTTCATACAGGACTTTGTCCCCTCCCTCCTTCAGCCTTTGCAGTTGGATCCACCAGTGAAAGGTAACTGTAAATAAAAATGAAACCAACTTGATTATCCAATAAGAGACTTAAAAAAATGAAAAGTATAAGCTGACATAAGCCAAGTGGATCATGGTTGTTTGGTTCCCTCCCCCCCTCCCTTCCCCCCCAAGTTTGGGTTGAAGGAGGTTTCCTACTTAAAGGACAATTGTCTGCGAAGCTTGTTGCCACCACAAGTCAAAGTCCAAAAGTTATTTAAGCTTCAGTTTAAAAAAAAAAACAAACCTGAAACAAAACAAACACCAAAAAACCCACCACCCCCAAAAAAACAGCCACAGGGAAGTTACCTGGGTAGCGAGAGGCTAGACTGGTGTCATGCCACCAGTTAATGCCCAACCTGACCATGCAATAGCTACAGGCTTGCTTGATCTTCCCTTACTCTGGCACCCATCCATTATCTATGGGATTTATTTCTTGTGGAAGGATGATTTGGGTAAAATAGGGCACTTTGTGCATTTCCAGGAGGACAGCAATTGCTTTTAAGTGTATCATCTCCATCTTTAGAGATACTCCAAAGTCTTCTGGACAGGGTCCTGGGCAGCCACCTCTGGGTGACTCTGCTTGAGTAGAGTGGTTTAACCAGATGATCTCCGCAGGTCCCTTCCCACCTCACCCACATGGATGTGGTCCACCTCCAGTATTTTCACCAAAAGCTTCCAAGGAGTCCATGTCTTTATTAGCAAACTGCAGGTGCCAGTTTCCAGATAGCTTAATACTGGGAAGAAAGGGATTGATAAGAGAAGAGTGGTAGAGGCTTTTTGATGCCTGAGGGTTGCAAAAAGTGAGCTCCCTTTGTTTTGGAGCATGCTGTAGTAATTGTGTGTGTGCTTTCTTGATTGATAAATGTCTCCCTAACTCTGGCTGCAACTTCTTATAACAGGAATATCAGGGGAGAAGATGAAATACGTGTCTAGCAGCACAACTAAACCAACAACAAAAAAAATCCCTCCACCCTCAGTGTAGCCTTTTCTAACCCAAAGCTTGGAATGCAAAAGAGGAAAACATGCCAGAATCCCACTTTGTGCCTTTGAGATCTCTCTTTCCTCTACAATTTCACCCGCTGTGGAGCAACTGCAGGAGGAACAAGACTTTGACTTATTTTTTTTTTTTAGAGCTCTTTTTTAACATCAGGTAGTGTCTGTCTAGGATTTCTCTGGCCCTTGCAAGGCACAAGATGTTCATTAAGTTAAAGATGTGTCAGCCTTGTTATGTCTGACAAGAGGTAGGTAATTAACGGGTACCTGCTGGTATCAGCTGCCTCTGTGCTTGCTGCTGAACAAACTGCTGGAGGCTCAGGAGACATCAGAATTGGCTTTGCCAAAGATGGTGCAGGGCACGCACTTGTATTTTGTAACGAAGCTATGTGATAAACTGAGAACTACTTGGAGAAAATAGCTGAAGCACAGATGAAAAGTTGAAACCCCCTTAAAATGAGAATATTCTTGGCTCTTGGCATTCTGCAGAGAAGTGTTGTTGCAGGAGTCTAAAGCAGCAACATCCTAAGCTCTTCTGTAACCCTACACGTGACACATTTCCTCTTCCTATAAAAAAAAAAAGCTTTTTGTCACCAAAGTGTAGTAGGGAATTTGGTGGCACTTTTGCTTTCTTGATGGGGAAGTATGAGCTGTGGCAACAGGGAACAATGTTGTGGAGTGACTAATGGAAAGGGAGGACCTGTCATTTGACATCTTCCACAGCACATGAACAGTCATTTTAGAGATGATTTTTCCATAGGGATGAATGTCAGCATTGCTACGAGAGGTTTTTTTCCTGCTCTGGTTGTGATCAGCACTGTGAACAAGCCCCAGACCTCCGTTCACTGCTGGAGATGGGTATAAGCACAGCACACAATAGATGTGCGGGCTGCAGAACAAAATTCAAAGAATGAATCATCTTTGTGATTGTTCTTGTTATAAAACAATTTTGTGATGATTCCAGTAATTTACTGAAGGGATGATGTGTTGTTTCCCAAGCTGGAAAAAGAAAACCAACAAAACTGCTCTGTTGCTGTTTTATTTCCCCTGGAAATGAACTGTGGTGGTTTCCACCTGGCAGATCAATAGCTTTTCAACATCTTCCTTTCTCTTGCGTTTCCCAAATGAATGGCTGTTATTTGGAAGCATAACAGAAATAAGACAGTAAATGACTGCAGGAAGATTTGAAGTGAAGTCTTTCATTTAAGCCACTGTAATACACAAAGTGATGAAATCTCATTTTTATTTTTTTGTTGCCTTTGCAGTGAACAATGCTGGTTTACTGTGCAACACACCCGATTTGTGCAGTTTTGGGCTGAGCAGGCCCTTTTCGAATGGCTGGAGTCAGTGTCTTGAGGAGCGTGCTCCATAGGAGCATTTCCAAAACACTTAACATAGATGGCCCCAGCTTAAGTGAAGTGGCGCTGAATGCTTTGGGGAGGTTTTGGTGGTGTTTTTACGTGGACACCTGAGCACATCCAAGAGATCCCATTAACACTTCAGCATTGCTAAAAAAGGATAGGATTCACCTAGAGCTGCAGAGGTCATAGAATCAGAACGGGTTGGGTTGGAAGGGACTTTAAAGATCATCTTGTTCAAACACCCCTGTCATGCGTAGGCACACATCCTGCTAGACCAGGTTGCTCAAGGCCCCATCCAACCTGGATCTGAACACATCCAGTGATGGAGCATCCACAGCCTCCCTGAGTGCTGAGATTCCCATAACCTCTTTCCCTTAACCTCCCCTCAAGGCACAGTGCTATCTGCTTGACCCTGGGGCAAGAGGAGGGCTCAGATCATCCATCAGTGGACCTATCCTCATCTTATGTCTGCACCCAGCTAGTATTTATATGTTATTTGCACCCCCCTCTGATTTTATTTGATTTTATTTTTAAAACTCTGAGGAGCAACAGGTTTTGCAGGTCACTCTCTGGTGGGTTTGCTCCTAAAGCTGGAAAGGAGGGTGGTGAGGCTGGGGTGGGGGGAAGCAATGGGTTTGGGTTTCTCAAACATCTGGTAGGTGGTTTTGAGGACTCAAAAGGGAGCTGATTTAAGGAGTGATGGATTTTAGTAGGCTCTAGGCCACTTCGGCTCATCAGGCAAGACCTGAAGCACTTTACATCACTAAAGTTTGTATTTCCAGTCTCGGCTATGTTTTATAGTAACCACCACCCTGAATGTTGCCTTTTATTCAGGACAAGTTGTCTTTTCAACAGTGTTTAAATGTATTCTTAATGTGAATTATCATGTTTTATGGTAGAGCATCTGAAAAAAAAAGGGGGGGGAGAGCTAGGCTTTAAGAAAGCCTTTTGCTGGCAGAAAATTAGATCCAAGTTTCTGTGATAAGCTGTAACAGCTCTTTCAGAGCAGATGTATTTTATCAATTTAAGAACACAGTCTGAGAGAGCATGTACTGAGCTCAGGCTTTTAAACATGTATTTCCACATGAGTGTGTACACTGTCAACAATAAATCTACAGAAGCTGCGATTCGATTGTCTCTCTGTTGAGCATGATGCAGCTTGTACTGGGGCTGTTGTTTACACATAGGATAACAGTGGCACTTTTGAAGCCACATATTGCTTCTTAATGCAAAGCTGAGTACTGATGGAACAATGAGTTACTGGCCCAGGTTTGGTCAAGGGAAAAGGCTTATTCCAAGGTTGATAACCCACCCTCATGCAGTTTTATAGACCTACAGTACATGGGAGAAACCTCACCATTATCTGCTATACCATTTCCTCACACAGGAGCCTTCTTAGCTGCTGTGGTTGCTGCTACACATGGTGTGAGACATGTCACTGACAGCACCTTCCTCCTCCTGCACCCAAATGCCTGTGCTCCCAGCCCCCAGGGAGGGAGGCTGGCACTAGCTGCCAGCTTGGGCTGTGCTGGACACACAGTGTCCCTCACCTCAGTGATGCGTGTGCATCCTGCCTCTCGCAGAAGGATGGCTCTGAGTGGTGATGAGGCTGTGGATGGAGTGGGAAATGCCAGCTAGGTTGTTCAACCTTCTAACCCTGGTCACCTGAAAAGTTGACATGGTCCCACTCTCCCAGGTGTTTCTGTGGCAGCTCATGTTTGTCTGAGGTTCTTTAGAGGAAGCAGGTCCACTTGGATGTGGAACACGTCCCTCTGTTGCCTTGCCATCTTCCTCTTTCACAAGGGTCAGTCTGTAAGATGATTTTGCTCACCCCAGCTCTATAGGTTGATGAACTCACCAACAATTCTCTTGCCTTTTTTTTTTTTTTTTTCTTCAAGAGAGTATTTTGAAGAGGAGGCTGCTCAGAACCAGGACTGAGATAGGGGATGCCCAGGGTTTGGGCTTTCCACTTCAGTTCCTTCTTTGAGTGGGGAGGAAATTTGCCACTTCTCCTCAGGGTGTGATGTGGATCACAACTATCTTCATGCAAACCATTTTCTAGTCTGATTCCACCTAAAGCTTCATGAGTGACCAAACCAAATTTATTCCTGATTAATTTGCAACTGGAAATGCTGAGCCTTAAGGCAGAATAGACAGCAGCCCTGGGGTTCAGGCATTGCTGGGAAAGGCCCACACTGAAATCCCCCATCTGCCTGGTTTGGAGAGGGAACTTGATGTGGGACTGTGTGCTGGGGTGCCCCTTTCTGCCAGGGTGAGGGCTGCTGCCTTCTGTGTTGAGGATCATAAGCTTTAGACCAGGCTTGGGTCAAGACCAGAAAAGCCAGTGAATATCCATACGTGAAGGAGGAAGAGGCTGTGCCAAAGAAAGCCACAGAAATCATAGCTTCATTTTACCTCACCCCTACCCCAACCATGTCTCATCTGGACACTCTTTGACTGCTGGACTAAGCTGTCCTTGGTATGTAACTTTGCCAAGCTGGGCTTTTCTTTTCCCCTCTCTATTTAAGCTCTGGTGCTGTTCAGGACAAGTCTTACCTCTTATTATGGGTTTCTATGGGACCTGTCACCACGGGAACTGTTGTGAGACCTCAACTTCATTCTACAATGCAGAATAACAACCCCCATAGAGTGTGATATTTGCCTGTAGAGGCCTGGTGGGTTTCTGGATTGGCTTGGGAGGAGGTATTGTAGGAGTTGTAAGGGGGGGGGAAAAACTTGCTTGCTTCTTTCTGGGCTGAATAGCCTTCTGGGTGGCCAGGAGCTTTGCTGGCAGGGAAATGTGACACTTGTGTGTTTCTCTTCACTAGATTTGGCCCCAAGGGGCAAGAACTGGAGGCTGAGGTTTCTGCAGTTGGTGGATAGTTTCCTAAATCACTGTCCCTGGCAGACAGGTATATCTTTTATATATAATATAGGTGTATAAATATATTTATTCTGAAATGGGATGATGAGGTTCTGCTCCATCAAGGTGCTCTGCAGGAGAAAAGATTTGCAAAATTCCATTTTTCATTTGACATCATTAGGAGCAGGATCTTCGTTTTCCCTTAGACATAATCCCTGTTTCAAACAAAATCCTGACTTTGAGTTCCAGAGGGGGGGGTGTGTGTGTGGAAATAGTCCCATGGTCACAGTTGTACAACACTATTAACTCTGTTTTCTGCAACAGCTGAAACTTTCCAAGAGGCAGTGGCTGCAAAGCTCAGCCAGATAAACCTCCTTGTTCTCTGAGCATCTAGATGTTTTAGAAGGAAAATAGAGGTCAGAGGTAGAACTCTGTGATCCAAGAGGAAGAGAATTAGAAGACTTTCTTAGGAGGGCTTAACTTCATATGTTGTTACACACCCTTCCCCACCAGAGACGGATGTTTGCTTATCAAATATCTCCGGCATCGAGGGTGTTACTGTTGCTACTAAAAGGCTGAGATCTGCGTCAGAGTTTGTATATAAACCCCTTGACTAGAGCAAGTGAAATGGTAAATTCAAAATGGCCAAACGAAACTCTTGGCAAAGCCACCGGATATTACTTTGTTTGGGAAAATTCAAGGCCACGCGACCTTAGGGCAAAGGGAGCCAGAATTCCTCTTAGCAGAAGGGGCAGAGCTCTAGAAGCTCCCATCACCAGGACAGACAGTAGATGACTAAGCATCAAACAGCAGAAACAGTTTTCTGGATGTGTTTCTATTTGGAAGCTCTCCCAGGATGTTTTCTCTTTATATTTTTATTTTACTGTTTCTTCCTTCTTTCCCTCCCCCCCCTTTTCCTTCCTTCCTTTGAATTTATTATTATTATTATTGATAAACCTGGACTGGTTTCCAGCAGTCCAGCTAAAACTGCTCTGCAAATCCCCATGTGACACGTTTGACTTTGCCAAACCACAGCCTCGCGCACAAGGTCCCTCTCCCGCCAGCGCTCTGCAAACAGGCGGCGGAGAAGCCGCAGCCGCTGCCAAGTCACCGCTGTCACACGAACAGGTTCTGTGTTCTCACGGGTGGGAAAACACTCATCCTGGTGGTGTTGGACTTTCTGTCATTCCAAAGACACTTGTGCAGTTATAAACAGCAGCGGTGGGGCTGTTAATGGCCGCGGGGCTGTGACGAAGGCTCTGTTTGAACAACACGCTCACTGCGGTGGATTTGTGTGTTTATTTCCAGCATTTAAAATCTTCCCTTCCTGGAGTTGGTGAATGATTTGGAAGGGAGAAGCTTTGCTTTCTCAGTTTGTGAACTGGAAGGATCCCAGTGCTCTGGGTATGCTACAGGTTCTGCACCCTGCCAGCTGTGGAGGCATCAAGCAGCTTTGCTACATCCTATGCTGAGCTCACAGCTTCCCATGCTCGAGCATGACCTGCCTCCTGGTGCAGATCACACACCACCTCTTTAGCTTCAGCTGTTCCGACAGCCCCTGGGCACAGGCTCGCCTCCCTTCAGCCTCCCTTCAGCCTCCCTTCAGCCTCCCTTCAGCCTCCCTTCAGCCTCCCTTCAGCCTCCCTTCAGCCTCCCTTCA
>JAAGNO010021362.1:4123-15711 GCA_033439905.1 Ceryle rudis | reverse complement strand
GGCCCCATTGCAGGGGAGGTTGGCTGGGGCTCTGAGCACCCTGCTCTAGTTGCAGATGGCCCTGCTCCCTGCAGGGGTTTGGACCAGATGACCTGGAAAGGTCCCTTCCCACCCAAACCAGCCTGTGATTCTATGACATTGGTTGGACTAAACTAATGCTGTGTGGGTAGCCTTTCTTGTGGTGTCTTCTAACTACGGCACAGTTAACTTTACAGCCTGAATAGCATTTTCTGAGCACATTTTGGGTATAAGTATGCATGAAAATACAAGTTACATAAAATATACATGTATCATGCATATGTATGACTTTCCATGGAAAATTATATTTTTGCTGCCTTTTCTATGCTGTGCACTAGGAAATACCCAAGGGGCAGATGAATCAGTCCTATGGCACGGCCAAAATCACAATGAGTCTGTCAAATGGACCTCACAGGGAACATTCAAATCCCGTAGGTATTTTAGAGACACTTAGTAACTTCTGGTGCTCCTTAAATATCAGCAGCTGCTCTGGACTGCTGGATGAAGGATACTTTGGAAAGCTTTCTGTACAGATCCATGACATAACTGTGTCTCAGTTGAAGAGGAATGCTTCCTTTAATCAGATCATTGTGCAACACGTCTGATTCACCATGGAGTTGCTAACTAGTGTGTCCTAAGTCTCTGCAGCAGATACAAGGCATAAGGGGGGCTGGGGGGAAGTGGAAAAAGGAAATGTCCTTTTTAAAGCCATGTTCATACTCTGAATCTTAGGCCAGCAGTGGACAAACCCAGCTTCCTAACTTAGACTGGAGTCTGAAGGCTTCTTTGATCCCTGCCGACTGCTGGTGGCCTCAAGAGCAGTTTGAAGGGAGAAACGAATAGGCTGAGTGCACCCATCGAGCATTGACTGGTGGGGGACGTCCTACTCTTAATCCTTATGTCATCCTCAGAGCAGATAAAAGGGTATGTAAGGTGTTCTGCTAACTTCGTGACGATGAGCTAAGCAGCTCCCCCAGGGTGAAGCTGGATGGCTTTCAGGACGTTTTGGGTTGTCTCTGTTATTCCAAAAGGCTGCAGTGCAGATACATGAGCTGAACTGGGAAACCTGCCCCTCTGCCGTGATGTTCCTTGAGTCCTATTTGTGTATAAAATGCTTCTATACCAATTGAGAGGGATTTACCAGCTGAAACAAAGTTTAACATTGGCAGGACTGTTATTGCCACAGTCTGGCACGGCTTTTCTGCGCTGAAGGAAGGATTGAAAGGTAGTCACAGCTCAAGATCCATTTTATGGAAGTTTAAAAGACAACAAGAGGTGCAACACTTACAGTGACATGGGTGTTGCGTGCAGGTCTGGAAATGGCTTACAAGACCAAGAGGGCTTGGGACACTTTACTGCACCTGCACCTTCCCTGAGGGAACTAAATTTGCCTGTTGGGAGAAAAATAATCTATTTTTCTTTGAAAGAGGGAAAACGGAGTTGAAAAATGGAAATGGGCTCCTGAAAAACAGTACCATAAAGCTGGAGAAAGCTTCCCATGGCACGCTGGATGTGATAACCTGGAGTAAATGTCCGTTGGGTGAAGGGGGCTATCTGCATGGTCACCATTCAAAGATATGTTCAAGCGGTGCAATTGGTTTTTGTAATCCCAAACAAAAGTAGACTCTTCTGAAGCATTGTCAGCCTGTGAAAAGCTGCCAAAGACCAAAGCTGCTGCTGAAAAGCCCATGGGGTGGCCAGCTTCCAGCTTGGCATCCCCTGCTAATGTTCCATCTACCTAAAACTGCCATTATGACACGGTTAGAAAAGGCGTTCTTCATTTCCTGCTCCACACTGATGTATAGAGTTACTGTGTGCTGTTAGCAGCTAAGTGCTGGTTTTCACTTCAGAAACAGATGCCTTTTATTGAAGGCTGGATCCTGGCAGCACTTCCGTAACTACCGTGATGGAAAAGGGTGCAAGAAGCTGCCTGCACACAAATGTGTACGTTCAGTGCTCTTTCCATCAAGCTTGGGTTTTGGTTCCCACTCTCCACAGCTTTTGTTCCTCAGATCTGAGGCTTCTCTCCTGACATGACCACGCTCAAGCAGTCAGCGTAAAGAGGAGCACTCACTGCATCTCCCCAGCATGTGAGAGTGCTCCTGGATGCACCTCGTCCTGCCCAGACCCTCTGCCTGGGTGGATTTGTTGGTGTAGGAGCTACGGGCTGCTCTGTAGCATCTAAAATATTTCAGACCTCCTTCATTAAGCCATGCTATGGAGCCACCAGTTTCTACAGATTGGAGCGTGATGTCCACTCGTGGTGGCCAGAGTTCAGTGTGAATCTGATTCATTTTCTCTGACGCTGTTTCAGAAAACGAAACTGCCCTTATCCTCTCCCTGGATAATCCCCTCCCGCCAGTGGCCATGAGTCACCCTTGAATAACTCTTCTGTATAGATGGTTTGAAGTTCTGTTGAGTCATCTGTGCAGTCTGGGAGGGTTTGCTATATGCTGGATCTCCACCTGCCTTTCCCAGCAACACCCAGAAGGAACTGCCCCGTACGAATGCTCACGATGTCCCACGGTGCTCACACACACTACCACACACCGGTCATCTTTGTCACCCCCATCTCTCCTACCAAAGTTCAACGCAGCTTTTGCAGCATTCTTGCTTTCTGGGTTTTAGCTGAATCAGGTCATAAGCGCACGTTTACTTTGGGACTATCTCTGCTGGTTGAAGATATTGCCACCCCGAGATATTGATTATTGTTCCTGTGCCAGAGGTCACCATTCACAGCCATCTGCCAGCAGGTGGAAATATATTTATATATTTCCCTGTTTGCTATTTTCTTCTTTACAGAATTAACTCAGTTAACTGAAACCACTGAAGGAGACAGTCTGAACTAGCCCACTAGCAGCTTAGGGAGCATCCATACAGCACCTTCTGCTGGCAAAGCAGGAGCTGTAAACTCCATGTGGGACAGACACTAATCCCCTCAACCACAACTGAAAAAGTAGAGTGAGGAGAAGACATTTATCCACAGCCCTAAAATCCAGTTGACTTTAACCCAAACCATTGGAGGTGATGCTGGGGCATGGATGGGTTTTTCAATATTAAAAAAATTCCAACATAAACTAAATTAAAATCTAATTACACAAATTTGCAATGAAGAGGGAAGAATAAATGTAATATCTGAACTCTATTAAAGGATTTGCATTTGTATGGGAACATTTGCAAAATTAAACGTTTTAAAAAGTGTTTCAGACAATTTGGCCGGGAATAATTATGGCATAAAACCAGACAGTAAATACAGAGAAAACCAAATTAAGCTGGGACATGAGGTAAAGGAAGTTACTCATAAGAATAATTGGTTTATATTTAATATACTTTTTTTTTCAACAGCTCTGAAATGTCTTAGTGTGGGGTAATTAGAATATAAACTCGTCCCAGGAAAGCCAAGAGCTGCAAGCCTGATCCTGTGTGTGTGTGTCTGTGTGTGTCTCTGTGTCTGTCTGTACACTGCTTGTAACAACCCAACCAGTGGCAGGGGCAGAGTCCTGGGAATGGAGGTTTTTTCTCAAAATTCAGGATGCAGTACAGGGTCCAACCTGGTGTCAGGTACTGACCAGTGAGAGCCCAGAAAAGACAAACAGCACATGAATTAATTTTTTCAGTTGATTTTTAACTTAGGAAGGATGACAGCTTCCACTGGAGACCACAAATAATAGAGAGCAGCTTGCAAAGGTTTCCCTTGTGGAATGGAAAGATCAAAAGGAGACTCAGTTTGGGGAAAGTAGTCTAAAAAGTGAACATAACAGGTAGTAGCAGGAACAGAAAGCAGTAAGGCACATAGAAAGGCTATAGGAAGTGTAGAAGAATTCTTTCCAGATTTATTATTTATTATGCTAATGATTTGTAGCCAGGCAAACTAAAACATCCTTGAAGAGATTTTAAAGTAGCCTGGCTGTAAATTTGAATGCCGGCTGCATTATCTGCAGCTTGGAGGTTTTGTCTGAAAGTGCTCACTATCCCTTCACTGCAGCTGTGGCTTTCTTTAAACTTTTTAATCATTTGCTCACTGTGGTAGCATCAGAGTTTTTAGAGTTAAAATCTATTCCAGGCCTTAGAGGATGGAAAATCAGAAGGCAGATGCTTGGAAATGAAGAAAGGGGGCTTCAGAAACAGGGTATTGACATGGTGACATATGCATGTTATATATACAGACATATACATAAACAGACACACGTCTGTTTAACAATCTCTTTTGCTTACTGGCTCTATCAGGGACCTGAGAACACCACCAGTTCTTAATGGACCTGACCAGCCTCACCTGGGGCCTCCACCCACCTTAAAAGGGCCTGGAAACCCTTTGAAGTTCAGCTGGGGACTATCAGCCCTTGCTTGGAGAGAGGCTGGTCTCCAGCTCAGCCTGGCTGCGGAGTCCTTTTCTCTGGAGCTCAATGTGTGGACTGTTTTTCCAGCCTGAACCTGGCTCTGTCTTGTTACCAGGTTCCTCCCTGAATATCACCGGGCCTGACCTATGAACTGGCTTCCTGGCTTGATTGTGGATCTACCCTACCAGCATGCTTTTTGTCTTATGTTCTGTACTTCTGGTTGGACCTGGCCACCATCTCTGGTCCTGTCCTGCTTGGCTCACTCAGGGCTGTGGGGCAGGATATGGGATCACCTCAGCTCCCGGCTTACCATCCCCCGGAGAAAAGACCTGCTCTTGTTGCTCTCTGGCACTCTGAAGTGTGTCAAGGTGAGGTACTGTGACTGTTCCTACTAAAATGACAAGGTGGTTACTCTGCACAGGCGCTCTCGCCGTAGTCACCTTTTGGCCTGATGAAGAAGGAGCTGTTTCAACTGGCTCCTCTCCCTGGCAGCAGAAAAGCAGCAACTGAAGGCACAGGTGAGGAACTGAAATTTCTGGCAGCATTGATAATATCTCCAGCACAGGAGAAAAATCTAGATAATGCTTTTATTTTCAGTTGTGCAGATCTGTGGTTCAGATTTGGCTAGAGAGCTTTGCCCACAAACAAAGATAATCCCCTGTTCAATGTCTCACCTCACTGGCTTGACTCTGCAAAGCATTGCGTGTTTACGCAAGAAATGTGCACTGATGTGGTTCCTGAGAGTGTTTCCAGAGCTTGCTGTTAAGCTTGTACTCAATGTTTCCTATCAGTCAGACCAATGCTCTGCCATTTTATAGGTCAAGAGGACTGGGACTCTGCAGCTGATGGTATCTCTGCAGTGGACTCCCAGAGTCAGCTTTTGATGACTTTTTTATCACTGTATCAAATCAACTCCATGATATCAAGGAGTAGTTTCGGCCTTGGTGTAGGAAAAGGACTGGAGAGCAGGTCCCAGATTTGAAAACAAGGTGCAGCCATTTGCATCTCTGAGTCCTCTCTGTGCTCCCTTTGGGAGCTGCTTAAGAGTTAGACACTAAATGGTCAGCCAAGGAGGAGGATGATAGAGAAACAAAGGAAGCCTCAGTCCTTCCTCTCCTAACCTGAAGCTTCTCAAAAGATCCATCCAGCTGGAGGTGGGGGGGGAAGGTGGAATGCATAATGTCTCCTTATGCAACCTGGGTAGGGAAAAGTTTCTTTGAAGTTGGGAAAGAAGCAGCATGGAGAACAACTGGATAAAGAGACAAAGCCCCCAGTGGTGAGATGGGCCCTGGGAATGGGAATAGGGAATGAAGGAGTAATTAAAAAGTGTCAGTGGAAAGGGTATTATAAAAAGCAAAAAGCTTTCAGGCAGTTTGCAGGAAAAAGGGGAGATGCAAAAGAGACACCATGAGCTTGGCTTCCATAAACCAGACTGAAATTATCATGCTTACTTCATTCCACAGTCTGGAGCAGTGGAGTGAGTTGTTTCTGAATCGTTTGGTTTGTGCGATTAAATGTTCTTGGCATCAGCTTTGGTTTTAATGTGATTGGTTTTTAAACATAATTAGAAGGGTTTTTACAGCTTTGTGTATTTCTATTTAAGAGACAACAAAAGTAATGCACAGTTGTGTTGTGTGGGTTTTTTTTCCACCAGAGCAGGATCTCTAAAGCATTACACCAGAATGGCAATGCTGTCTTGATGGTAAGATCATGCACGGTGGGGCATTGCAGAACTGGCTCTGCATTTTTGCAGACAATGCCTCTGACTCAACAAAAAACACAACCAGTTATGTTTCAATTCTTGATGAGCTCTTTTGATTCGGCAACATTCACCTTCTTTTTGTCTGAAGTCTACTGTAGAGGCTACAGTAAGATCATCAAGGACTCTTAAGTGTGAGTGGTCCCACTAAGCCAAGGGGTAACTTAAGTACTCAAATGATCCCTGCAAACCCTGATAGAAGAAGCCCTTAAGCACAGGCTCTGGCTTTCTGAGAGTGTGCTAGCAGGACTTGACAGACATGCAAATTCTTTCCTGAAGATAGGCAAGGGGAAAAATTACTCCATGAGGGAAATACCTCCCTGGAGAGGGATTCACAGCTGTGCTATGTACTCTTCCCTGCCCCCCCGCACTCTGGTGCCCGCAGCCTTTGGGGAGCTGAGCTGTTCTTTGTGAGCTCCCCTCCTATCTGTGCCCAGCATCTGCCTCACGTGGCTAGGTCCCTTTATCTTAGCAGGCCTGGCTTCCATGCTGGATTTCTTCTGTTTAAGTATTGACCTGGGCTTTTGTCACCCCTGACAAACTCAGTATCTTTAAGAACTGAGTGCATGACACGTTTGGGGGTTTTACAGGCTGGCCAGCCACTCCTCCTGTAGGATTTCTATGAAATAACATAATTTATGTATCTCAGAGGAACTATGCCAGTTTAAGCCAGTGGAGGATCCAACATCTGAACTTCAGCTTTCCCTGAGCTGATCTGGAAGCTTAATTGTGCATCAGTGTCAGACTTCCCTCTCTACAAACGTGTGCACATTTAACTCATCGGGATGGTGGTTCCACAGCTTGATCAAAGTAAGATATGTGTCATATTTTTGTGGTGTTGACAAACACTTAACACTTGCTGTAAAGGCAAGGCTGGGGAATGATTCCCCTCCAAAGGAAATAAACTGTGCTTTCTCTGTTGTACTGCTTCTCAAGCCAACAGCAAGCAGCTTTGGAGAGCACATTTTGGTGTTGCCTTTCCAGACATTACAGCAATAATTAGAAGAGACAGTCAGTTGTGAGAAGCCTTCTTGGTGAAAATGGGCTTCAACTGGGATGTGACAAGCCTGTGTCTGGAAGAGGTGCAACTTGCAGCTGGACCGGGAGAGGCCAGAGCAAAGGCTGCCAAGCCAGCCTCGAGCAACAGCCTGGCCAGGTGGGAAACAGGGCTGGGTGTTGGCTCTTTGGGCTGCCTAGCAGCCTTTGGCTGATCTGTGGAAAAAAACACCCCAAAAATAGGACTCCCCTTACTGCAGGGAGAAGACAGCCTTGAACCAGGTCTCTTATTTAATATCACTGTTGCTCTCCTACGCCTGGTTTTTCTCTGTCTTGTACCCAGGGCGGGTAATCATTTATCGGTGTGTGAAAACGGGTATAGGATGCAGGCATGCTGCTGTCAGAGGATTTTGGAAAATGAGGTCCATGGCTTTTACAGTGTCAGCCTTGTGTGATTTTTGGGACAGCTGCGAGACTGCAAGTGCTCTGTTTTCAACTCTCGTTCATTTGCAAAAGTGTGTTTTGAAAAATTTCTAAACTCCTCAGCATCAGAGCTGGATGTTTCTTAGCCTTAGTTTAAAAAGATAAAAAAAAAAAAAAACACAAACCAAAAAACTCCACAACACCAAAACAGCAAAGAAAACAAAATCACTGGCCACAGGTAGAGGAAATAATTTTTCAGGAGACCCCAGAAGCAGAGAAATGATATAGCAGGATTATTAACAGAAAGGCACCAAGAGCATTCAAAGAAAAAAACCAAGTTCGGTTATTGTTGTAGCCATTTGGATTTAAGGAGGACTGAACATCTTTAAATAGATTTTCTTTACTATGGTTCATCTTTAAATAGGTAGAAGTAGCACTGCTGATGAAAGGTGTTATATGTCTGCCTTGTGATGCACAACTGCAAATACTCTATATATTATTTGAATGCTGCTTCATAGTCAGGGGAACAAGGCTAAAGGAGCTTCAACTTCTTGTTGATCTGCACCTAATGATCTGCTTTGCCTGGCAAAGCAAACACCTCAGGAATCCAAGAAATTTTAACTTGTTTGAGATTTTTCAATAGAATGGGGACTTTTTTCTTTGTGGATTTCTTATTCACATCTGTACTGGGAATGAGGGGGGGGGAATTTCCAGAGAAAATAATGTTTTGCTTATTTTCTTCTAACCCTGCAACCTTCAAGCTGCTAAACTAACTTAATCTGCTCAGAATGTGATATTTAAAAGACCTCTCCCATACATGTCTGTGGTAAACATAATACTAGAGTGCTGTTGAATGGCAAAAATACTTGGGGAAGGAAGCATGGGCTGAAATGCTTTTTAATCATTCAGATATGTTAAAATGTTCACGGTTGAACCTAAAGAAAAAGTGTACCGCTGAAAGCATCTTGGCAAGATGCATGTGTGTTAAGGGCATATGTCTTCTGTTTCTTTAACAGATAAAATAAAAGGCTTAGCAAAAAAATGCTGGCAAACCACACTGTGTTTAAATGAACAGTTCAGAACCTAGAGATACTGAGAAAGATCAGAGTGAACTCTGGCAAGCTGAGGTGAAGGGGAGATATGGTGGAAAGTATAGGCAACTTCATGAAAAAGTTCAGAGATGGCAAGAAACCTGTCCTAGCTCAGTTAGGAGTAAAAATACATGGGTGCAAGGGAGCTGTAGAAGTACAGAGCCTGCTGAACAACAGAGAAACAGCTCTTTCTGAAAAGACAGAAGAAATTTTCAGTGGAAAGCCAAAAGCTCTGGGACTTGCTTTCCATGGCTACATCTATGCGAACTTCAGAGCACCAGCCCAAGCTCAAACTTGCCTTGTGTTTGGACATAAGACTGTGCTCAGGGCTTTGGGTGAGCTCCATCTGAGAGGAGGGAAGGAGTCTGAGCTGGCTCAGCCCTTTAATATAACCCCAAGGGTATCATATCTTGCACTGCAGATGAAGGGTTTTTTTCTTCCCAGATCTTCCACTGCAGATCTCTGTGGCAATTATCTCCCTCCCAGATGAGCTTGATGTCACATCCCACAAAGCCCTGCTAGATGTGTGGTGTGCCAAGTACAAGGCATTCCTCACATGACAGTGATCCAGCCTGCTCAGGGCAGGTCAGCAGCAGCATGGGTGCGGTGTATGCCATCCACTGGGGCTGCCCCTTGGAGAAAAAGGCAGCATTGGCTTAACCAGTCTGGGTTTAATTGCTTTCTTTCCCCATCCTTAGACTTTGGCATGCCATCATGGAAGGTTTGGTTGGGCAGGGAACATGGCCAGCCTGCAAAGTGCAGGGGATGACTCTTGTTTTTGGCCTTGTCATGTGTATCCTCAGAGAGGATGCTGCTCATGGTGTGGACATGGCATTACTCACCAGAGCTTGCAGTCCCTCAAAGGGACTCTGCTAGAAGCTTCTCAGCGAGTACTTTGCTCTGTGACTGATCTCTTGTCCTGTGACCTGACATGAGGCCTCGTGTGCTGGGAGGAAAGAAGGCTGATGTCAGGCTGTGGTGGTTTGGGTAGGGTGAGGATTGCTTCCCCTGCCTGGAGGAGCTGCTGCTGGCAAAGCTTGCTAGTGATTACCCCTGGGGGAACATCATAGCAGTAGGGGCTCTTCCAAGGAGGGAGAAGGACAAGCAGTTACCAAAATAGTTTTTAGCAAAGTACCTTCAATACAGGTATTCTTGGCTGAAACACTCTGATATCGTTAAGGTGAACAAGGTGTAGATAACTAGATATGGCATCGGTGATTGTAACATTCATTGAAATGTCTGGTCAACAATACCTGGAATAAAAGGTGAACCTCTGTTGCTGAACTGTGCCCCACGAGGGGAGGCGATACAGGACCTTGCCACGCGTGATGTCCCAACCAGGACCAGCTCCTTGCTCAGAGCAGCAGGCTGTGGGAAGCAGCGACCAGCCAGGTCCCTGCTGTCATCTTTGTCTGCCTCCAGGAATGTGTCTGGCTGTTGCTGACAAGGGAGGGTTGTGAGTATCTGGGGTGACAGCTACTGCTGGAGAAAAGGGAAGAAATGACCTCCCTTGCAGCAGTGGTTGCTGCCCTATCTCTCCAGCCCTGCTGCAGGAGTGGAGAGCCCTAGAAATGCTCTGAGCTCATTCCAGGTAAGCCAAGATCCTCTGACTTTCATCTGAATAGTGCTGAATGAGGAGCCTCAGAGCATGAGCTAACAGTGAGCAGTTCTTTCAGCGAAACTGTTAATACAACACAGACAACTTACGGAATTTCCCTTTTCTGAGAAAATCTCAACTTCTGTAGAGAAATAGCGCTCAGTCTTGTTTTGCCTTTTCAGAACTTCAGAAGTTCCCTTAAAAATTCCCTGAAGCCTTCGTAAAGATTCTCAGTTGCATGTCAGGTTGCAAAGTACAATATAAAAATGTTCACGTTTGATGCTTGGCGTAGTTAAATTTACCACAGTGCTTCACATTCAATATATACCAAGAATTCCAGCAAAATCACATACTGTTCGACTAGAGATTTATCATGGGGTGCTTAACAATGAATTATTTAAAAGTACCTAATGTATCATGGCTTCTTGAGAGCCTAATGTGTGTATGTGTATATATTTATACACAAAATACCTGTGAGCCATTATAGAATCTCAGCTTCTGACATAGAGGTTTTGAGAGTAAATCTGGAGGATCTTTAAAAATAGGTGTCCTCCTGAAAATGCGGTGGAGTTTTTAGAAAGAAAGCCTTAATAATCTTCCCCATTCAGATATACACACTGATTTAAAGGGAATCCGTATGCTGTATGGCTCCTCTTAGGTGAAGTTTGAAAAGTATCAGCCTGATCTGTTGCCTTTTCAAAGCCCTCGGCACTGTCTTTTCTACCTGTCCAGGAGGGATCCTGCTGGAGCCATGTGGAGCTGGGCTGGAGGAGGCTCTTTGGCTCCTAGTTCTGCTCACTGGAGGTGAGCGGGCTGAGGAGTGTCACCAGCTCTCAGGTGCCTCTTCAGCCACTTTTTCAGATGGCTGTGGGAATAACTTCCCAGATTTTGAGCTCTGCATTTTGTCCTGACTCAAACTGACTTGTAGATGACAGATTTTATCTTCAAGGGCGGATCAGCTGGCACCATCTGAGACCTGGAGACCTGTCTCCTCTTTGACACTTCACTGAGTCATTCTTGTAGAGACTGGTGCTTGTTTGTAGAGGAAGGGCAGCTGTTATATTCCTGTGCACATCCACGTGGTGAGAAGGATGGACTTTCACCCTGCTGAGTGGGCACCCTTCGGGGTGGGATGTCATTTGAATTCTTTTAGTAGAACAGTTTCCTGCTTGGCTCCAGGGGGTTTGCCATTGTCTTTCATTGCAACTTGCACATTGGAACATCGATTTTGAATTTATTCAGGTCCTCACAAAGAGATGGGTGACCAAGGCACCAGCAGCAGCTGTGGTCGGACCTAATTTCCTGGACATCTTGTGAGGAAGGGCAGCATCTGATGCTTCCTCCCTGATGACACTGGTGATAAAAGC
>JAAGNO010021361.1:0-18237 GCA_033439905.1 Ceryle rudis | reverse complement strand
TTTCCTCAGCTGTGATGGTTCATCTTCTCCTCTGAGATTACAAAGTTGAGCTTTTCATTGCACAGCCTAACAGAGATTAACGTGACAGGCACGTTGGTCACTGGTGGACCAACTGGAGCTCGTTGGTGGAAAATATAGACAAATATATGCATATATACTGGCTGTAGGCACTCAGTAGCTGCTGATCCATTTTCCCTAGCACAGATACCTATAAATGAGATGTGTAAGTCTCACTTGTGGCATTTGGTACCAAAGGACACAAGAGACCAGCTCCAGAAGGTAACTGTCTTGATGGTGTAGCCTAGACACCATCTTAGAATGAAATGGTCACCCCATGTGAGGGTTCCCTTCTCTCCAGTGCAGATGTGTAGCGACACAAACACCTAAATACAGTAGAGAAAAATGTCGTCTTTAATTTCTATCCCAGACTCACTTAGGTTTATATCATAGTTGCTTGTTATTGCTCCAGCTTTTCCTCCAATTTGAATGTTTTTTCTCCTTGGCTGGTCTTTCCTGATGCAAACATTGCCAGCAAAATGGAGTCGCCACAGATCTGTTGCTGGGACATCAATGGCAAAGTTTCAGCTTGTGTCAGCTGGGTGCTCTCAAGCAATTCTCAGGATGTTCCTGAAGCCAGCATAGGTTGTGGATTGCCCAGTCAGCAGGAGAGAAATAACCATCCCTGACACTATTCCTTCCTGGTGGACCTCACTGTCAGAGAAGTATCTTGGGAATGTTTAATTTACTAATACGGATTTAGGTTATGAATTCTGCTTGTCTTCCTTAGCTGAACAAGACAAGTTTTTTACCCACAGTTCATGTGAGGCTCTCTCTGATCCCTTTGCACCTCTTCAAATTTGAACTTACCTTGCCTGAATTTGGGTGACCATCACTTTACAGCAGTTTAGGTGATGTCTCAGACTCTCTCCCTGAAATGGTATGAACACTTCACTATCTCTGCTGGCAACATCTTGCTTGAGATACATTATGATTGCAATTGTTCTTTTTAAGGTCACTGTGCTCAGATAGATTAATTCAGGTCCTTTTTTCTCTACTGTTACCTCGAACAAGCTTCCACCTTAGCCTCTTAGTGCAGTCTCGTTACTGTTAAAATTCACCCATTTTTCTCACTTAGTCTTCCTGTAAGGTCATCCAGCTCTTCCATATCATATTCTGATCCTCCACTGCAATAGCAATAGAGTGACTCAAGTTTGTGTCATCAACAGATCTCATGACCAGGCGCCTACTTTTTTCCTGCCAAGTTCATTAAGGAAAATATTTAATAAGATTGGTCCCAGGACTGATTATTAAGGAACACAATGGAGTTTCTCTGGATTTACTCAGAAGTAACAGACAGCAAATGTTGGCCCCAGATGGTATTTTGTTCAAAACAAAATAATGACTTCCATCTGTCTCATCACTTTCCAAACTGAGGTCTGTGGAGCACTTGCTGGTGGTCTGTATAGTGCTGGCTCTTTGCAAGGTGCTGGCTCCTCCTTCTTATTTCCAGCTGCTAAATTCAACTAAAGTAAGCTAAAGCTTACAGTAGATGTTTTCCTAATATTATTTTCATGTGTAAGTAACTGTGTGAGTTGCTGGTGGGACCACATGTGATAGGAAGGGGAGCTCACCTGTGAGATAATTCCTGATCTGGGATATAGTCCAAGCAAACTAAGACCTGGAGAACTTATATGTATCAACAAAAAGTGTATTATTTACATCACAGTAGTCCGAAGCAGCAGTATGACTACAAATAGGCTGAGCCTTGCACAGCCTCCCACTGACGGCAATCCTCATCTCAGAAAGTTTACGAGCTGTTTTACCAGAGGGAAGAAAAGCAGACAATGAGTGAACAGAGGAGAAGTTCACATCCATCTAGGCACAATTATCTTGTCACAATGGGCATTCTTGTTTCCTCTGCAGCTGACACATAGCTATCATGCCATGCAGCTGCAGCTTATCCGAATGTGCCTATCAGGCCACAGTTAACAATCATCAGAGTTTTCACATTGTTCATAGCATCTTTGTACATCTTGAGGGTTCAGTTTGGAATCACCCAGGAATTCACACACTAGAGAGCTTATCCAGGCACCTGCTGCTGTGAGGATAATAACTGTTTTGCCTGAAGCAGATGTAAAATCTTGGTCAGAACTTGTAATAGCAAGTTCGAAAGACATCTGACAGAAAACAACGCATGGAGCTGAATTTAGGGCAAAGTCCTGAACAGATGGAATGTTCTGTCCCTTTTGTTTCCTTGATTTTAAGGTTGTGAACCAGGCACTGAGTCGGTACAAAATCTGTCACAGTGCTTATAAGGTAAAAAAAAGGGGTCTTCTTCATGGTTAAGATGACAAGTATTGACTTCAATGGCTAAACCATCCCCAACAGTGCAGTGAAAAGGGATTGCTCCATTTGTCTACTTCTGGCCCTAAAACTACATGTGCAACTGCTTCTGTTGAGCCATGTTCTCTGATGGTGGTTGTTCCAGTGAAGTCTGTGCACTTTCAGCACT
The DNA here is from genome assembly GCA_033439905.1 of Ceryle rudis. Lineage (NCBI taxonomy): Eukaryota > Metazoa > Chordata > Aves > Coraciiformes > Cerylidae > Ceryle > Ceryle rudis. The sequence continues at coordinate 15,725 of JAAGNO010021361.1, read as the reverse complement.
GGGACAGCCAACTTCTTGTTACACTATTAATTTCTTCTGTAGTGTCAAAGAGTAGTCAGCTAATGGTTACTGACTTCAGCTCAGCTTACATCCAGTGTGAAAACACCACAGTGACAAGGGAAATAGGCTGTTCTCATTACTACTAACCCACCTTGCAACTCCAATGGCAGCATGAAAAAGCCTAAAGGAAAGAAAAGGTATCTTTTACTACATGTCTTAATGGTCTACAAGCCAATGGTGAAGGAACAAAGAAATTTAAAAAACAAGCAGTCAGACAAAACAGTAAGGATTTACGGTACAGGTTTTCCTTTCCTCTGTTTTACTTGTGTCTTGCACTGAGGTCTGACAGCATTGTGGGTTTTTTCTATTTTTTTCTTAACTTCTGAAGCACAAGCTCATTACTGTAACTTTGGTCTGAGGTATTTCTTGATTGTTGTGCTACTTAGATATGTAAGTTCTTGTATTTTACGTGCCACTTTGTTTAGAAACGTGACCTGAGATCAAGCCTCTGTGGTGCTAAGCGCAGAATTTACTCAGGTAAGAAGAGAGTCCTTGCCCTGAAGAACCTGTAATTTACTAGAGAGACAGATTTCCCTCCCCTTCGCAAAGTGGAAACTAAGAAACAGAAAGATTAATTGATTTCTCCGAGGGTCACACAAGAAGCCTGATGCAGAAGCCAGACTGGTTTTTTAATCACAGGACTGTGCTAGCGTAATTTCAGGCTTTTTCTCATGTTCCTGACTTCCTCAGAGAAATTTTTATCCACACGGGGTTTACTTGTCAGTGCTTGTTTGGACACCCTCATAGATATCCTTATACTACTGGGAGAGGAGATCAAGTTTTAGGCAATTTCTGCTTTAATGAGTTACTTCCATCTTACTGACACAGTTACTGAAATCCTGAGTGGAAGAGCCAACACAATCGCTTTGGAGTTGAACCAAATCATTGATTAATCCATGGACTAAAATCCCGCTGAGCTGTGTCTACCATCACCAGCATAGGCAAACACCCTACACTGCTAGAAACAAGACTAAAAAATTATTCCCAAGAAGAAAGACCCAACACGTTCCTCTGAGCAGATCCCTATAACTAGATCCCCCTGTGTTTATCTTTCATTCCTTGACAGAAAAAACTTCTATGTGGAAAGAGCCTTAAATTGTTCAGTAGTTTTCCCATAGATAAACTAGAGCTGCATGCTCCTAGGCCTCTGTACTTAAGAGAGGATGACTAAGATGACAAAATACAGGTTCCTACCTTTGAGCTGGTTTCTTTATAGACAACCTAGGCTGAGAGACCTGAGGCTGTTAGGCCTGGAGAAGAGAAGACTGACAGGGGATCTTCTCAATGTTGATCGATATCAAAAGGTTGGGTATCAAGAAGATGGGGCCAGCTGGGATGACCTCGGTACTCTTTTCTGTGCTGCCTAGCGATAGGACAAGGGGCAATGGGCACAAACAGGAACACAGGAAGTTCAGTCTGAACATAAGAAAAATCTTCTTTCCTGTGATGATGCCAGAGCCTGGCCCAGGCTGCCCAGAGAGGTTGTGGAGTCTCCTTCCCTGGAGAGATTCCAAAACCGGCTGGATGTAATCCTGGGCAACAATCCCATGTCCATGAGTGTTAGAACAGGGAATATGTTTTGTAAACACCATGCAGAAAGGTGACCAGAAGAGAGACAAAATAAACTGTCAATCTGCAGTACAGGAAAATTTTCTTAACTGTATGGCAGGGTATGAACTACACGTTACCATCTAGACTGCTATCACATCATCTCCAAGTCCTGCTGGTCTCCTAACCAAGTTGTTTCCCTCCTCCAGATCAAACCTCAGTGAATCCCTGTGAAAACAATCAGCAATTTCCTTATATGACTGGGTGACCCATCTGGTGGACGAGGGGAAGGCTATGGATGTGGTCTACCTAGACTTCAGCAAAGCATTTGACACAGTCTCCCACAACACCTTCCTGAAAAATCTGACAGCCCATGGCTTGGACAAGTGTACCCTTTGGTGGGTTAAAAGCTGTCTGGATGACCGGGCACAGAGAGTGGTTGTGAATGGTGCTGCATCCAGTTGGTGTCCAGTGACCAGTAGTGTCTCCCAGGGAAAAGTACTGGGCCCAGTTCTATTCAACATCTTTATTGATGACCTAGATGAGGGGATTGTGTCTACCGTTAGTGAATTTGAGTATGACACCAATTTAAGGAGCAGTGTCGATACCCTGGAGGGTAAGAAGAAGCTGTAGAAGGACCTGGACAGGCTGGGTCAATGTGCTGCGGCCAATGGTATGAGATTCAACAAGACCAAGTGCCGGGTCCTGCACTTTGGTCACAATAACCCCAGGCAGTGCTATAGACTGGGGGATGAGTGGCTGGAGAGCGGCCTGGCAGAGAGGGACCTATGAGTGCTGGTTAACCGCTGGCTGAACATGAGCCATCAGTGTGCTCAGGTGGCACGGAAGGCCAATGGCATCTTGGCTTGTATCAGGAATAGTGTGGCCAGCAGGTCTAGGGATGTAATTCTTCCCCTGTACTCGGCACTGGAGAGGCCTCACCTCGAGTACTGTGTGCAGTTCTGGGCCCTGCACTTGCAGAAGGATATTGAGGTGCTGGAGCAGGTCCAGAGGAGAGCGACAGAGGCTGGGGAAGGGACTGGAGGGAAAGTCTTATGAGGAGAAGCTGAAGGAGCTGAGGTTGTTCAGCCTGGAGAAGAGGAGACTTAGCGGGGACCTCATCATTCTCTACAACCACCTGAAAGGAAGTTGCAATCAGGCAGGGGCTGGGCTCTTCTCCTAGGCAACTGGTGACAGGATGAGAGGGCATGGCCTGAAGCTGCACCAGGGGAGGTTTAGGTTGGATATTAGGAAGCGATTCCTCACAGAAAGGGTGATGAGACACTGGAATGGACTGCCCAGGGAGGTGGTGGAGGTGCCCTGGAGGACTGCCCTGGAGGTGTTTAAGAAAAGATGGGAAGCTGCACTTAGTGGTGTCATTTAGCTGATGTTGTGGTGTTGGGTCATAGTCTGGACTCAATGATCTCAGAGGTCTTTTCCAGCCTCAATAATTCTTTCTGTGATTCTGTGATTCTGTGAAAGTATGGTAATGCAGTGGCACAGATGTATTTAATCACAACAGCTGGGACATTCCTCCTAGTATCATTGCTCTTTGCAAAGACTCTAGAAGCTTTTTCCTCAACTGAATTTGCAATGTTTGAGCGACCAGGTAGGATGAGGCTTTAAGCAGCCTGGTCTGGCAGGAGGTGCCCCTGCCCATGGCAGGGAGGTTGGAACTAGATGATCTTTAAGGTCCCTTCCAACCCAAACCATTTTATGATTCTACTGGGAAACACTCCTGACCTCTGACAAGAGGGAAGACCCAGAACAATGTGAAAAGAAGAAAGGGCAGGAAGTCTGAAGAGTCAAAGGCAACAGCCAACAAGTCTTCTATATCCAGAAGGGTTTTTTACTCTGGGTTCCTAGGACAGACAGATCAAACTGCAGCCAGTGGACCCAAACTGTTGAAAGATCTGTCCTGCAGTTTCACTGGCAGCAAATGACTTTCTCCTACAGAAAAGGGCAGTCAACTGTTATCTGAGATGCCATGGAGTGATTTTTTAGGATCACTCAAATGCAGTCTGGTTCAGGGATGTTGTCCTCAGTCATTGTCCTTCAGACTATCATATGTACTGAGCATGCTAAATGCCTACTCTCTCTCCAACCAAGTTGGTAAAATCGCACCTTGAAAACCTTTCTCAGTCTTTATCGTGCAAAAAGTTAGGCATGTTCAATTTTAGGGGGACTGCCTAGGAAGAGGTGGATTTTGTCATTGACCTTGATCAGGCTTGAAACTTAAAACTTCAGAAGTCGGTGCAAATGTTCCTCTTCACTTCAGCTTCAGGCCAGATATCTAATGGACACGTGTCTGTCTCAGAGGAAACACAGATGCACCAGCTAGCACATGGATTTTGGCATGCAGGTGCAAACTGGCTCTGCAGCCCCACTGGACTGGATAGATATTGTCTAGTGTGAGTCAGAAACTTGCCCAGTTAAAGTGGAACCAAACCCTACATAGTAAATCCCAATGGATATATTTGCTTGGATTTGGGTATATGTTCCCAAAGCCAGGTGGCCAGCTGCTTCTAAACATGCCCCAGCCCTGGAAACATTCCAGTTCAGGTTGGATGGGGCTCTGAACAACCTGATCTAGATTCAGATGTCCCTGCTCACTTAGGGAGTTTGACTAGATGGCCTTTAAATATCCCTTCCAACCCAAACCATTCTATGATTCTATGCTTCTATGATTCTATGTCTCCTGCGTGAGAGTGTGTAAGTTAATGACTCCTGAGCAGAAGTACTGGTGCCTCCCACCAGCACTACATAACCTGTACATGAAGGTGTGCATGTACCAGAGATCAAGCTCGGGATGATGTATTTGCTCACGTTAAACACCCTGTCATGGTCATTTCACCACCAAGAAGAGATGAGACGTTTTACTGCATCAGTCAGACCTACTCAATGAGCAGCACTGGGTATACTAGTGTCCTGTCTTCCTTTGCTAGTGACTATCAGTCCATTGTTTTGTGAATATCAATGAAGTTCAAAAGAGCTGGATGTCATTCACATTCTCACTCATTCTCTGGACGTGTTTGAAGCTAGACTTCCTCGCTTAATTTCCGTGAGCCAAATTGTTTGCACTGAACTGGCAAAAGATGAAACCCAGAACTCATACTTTGTTTTGACATCTGCGTTAGCAGCGTGGTGATGTTTTGGTTTAGCATTGTGTGTCTGTGGATTTCATGCTGCCTGTGTTTTCTCATCATTATTCCATTTGGCTTTTCCAGGCCACTGGACCTATGTTGAAAGACACAGAGGTTTGTGGTTCAGGTTGCCAACTTTTGCACCTAGCCATTGCTGAACTGATGATAGAATATGCTCAGCAGAAGACAGAAAATCCCCAACATGCATGCACACAAAGTGGAGTCTACCCATTGCGTATGCATGCACTGATTTGAGAGACGTGGCAGCTTTCTGCAAGAGTCATCTTCAGCATGGCTTTTCCTTGACCCAGGAGGGCTCTGAAACATGCTGCAAGTCATAGAATCATAGAACAGAATAATTTGGGTTGGAAAGGACCTTTAAAGTTCATCTAGTCCAACTCCCCTGCAGTGAGCAGGGTCATCTGCAACTAGAGCAAGTTGCTAAGAGTCCCATCCAACCTGACCTTGAATGTTTCCAGAGATGGGGCAAATTCTAGGCATGAGTTGCTGAAGCAGATGTCAACAGGGTCTGATGCTGTCAAGGTTTTTCAAAACTAAATCTGTCAGAGCCCTTCTGCAGCTGCTAGCTGCTAGCAAGGGAGGGACAAAGAAACAAAATTGCAAGTAATGCTCTGAAATCAGAGTTCTGACACAAAACTGTGTGTCTGACTTGCGCACAGACTGACTCACAGGACAAAATTAATCTCACCTAACATAGGCATCTACATGGAAGAGGCCTCCATGCAAACTAGTCACCCCAAGCTCCCTTTATAGTCAGTGAAGAGAAACAGAGCATGGTTCTGACCTAATAGAAATGTCTACATGAAGCTGAGATGAATTGCACCTCAGAAGTGCCTGTTTTCCTCTCTTGACTCTAATGTCTGGGGAGCACGGGGTATGCAGCTCAGATGGAGATGTCTGCCGGCACGGGGCTGGAAAGCCAAGTAAGATGGATTTCCCTGCAATGAATTCCCCCAGAGTGACAGTGAAGGCGCTTGCTGGCAAAGCACGCCAGATCTTAGCTCTAATATTTTAGGAGTTAAGTACATTCTTTGTGCTGAAAGGAAAAAAGACTGAGCAGAGAGGGGGGCAGCACATGGGAAACAAACTCACTCTACTCATAGGCAAAAGGAAGGCAAATACTATCCTAGATCTGAAACCCAGAAAGTACTTTGTATTAATCCAGCCTGACCTTCTCAGGGACACTGGTACTCCCCCTAGCTCAGGGTATCTAAAACCCAGGACAGACAATGAATTGGAGGGAGAAGATGCCTTAATGAAATACTTGGGCCATGCAGTGTCTTGTGATAACTTACTAACATGGTGCATTGCCAATTGCGTTTTAGAATAATAAAACTCTTCCCATTTGCAGCTCCCCCTGGACATTTTTAATCAGCTAATTTCTCCCAGGGCTACCCAGACAGGCCAGAGTTCAGGCAAGATTCCCATTAGAAATAGGAAAGACCTGTCTGTTCACTGAGTTTATCCAGCTGTGTAGTTTGCAGTGAATAATGACCACTGGGGCTTTAGCAAATTGTGGGGGCAGTGGGGCAAGGGAGGGAAGTGAAGTCTATGAATCACCACAGGCCAGCATGCTACGGAGAGTTGTGATGTTATTTCTTATTGACATGGTTTCTTTATATATGTTTATTCGTCTATTTACATGATCATAGCATCTTTCTGCCACATTCCTCTGTTAGGCTTTTTCTTTCACGTAACAAACCCATAGGCAAAGCTGGTTTGGGGGGAGAAGATAATTTTTGGGACCAGGGCAGGGGCAATATTTTTTTTTTTTTTTTTTAGAATAATTGCAATGTAGCTGGGAATAAATCAGATTAATTTCTCCTTTTCATGGACTACATGAGCTCTTGGATAGTTGTCCCAACTAAGGTCCTCTAGAAGGGTCTCTCTTCTCAGCAGCTCCAGAGGAAGCCTCAAGGAGCTTCCTGTCTACCTCAAATAACTCAGGATGAATCCCATATAAGAAATTTTGATTCATGTGAAAGGTATCTCACTTCAGGGGCTGCCCTATGAACTTGTGTTTAAAGGTCTGTGTGGTGTAACCATCACCTGATCCTTTTTCTGTGTTGTCCTGCAGAACAATTATAGTAGAGTCCTTTCAAGAAGATCAGTGATATTGCATTAAGAAAAGTGTGACCAGCAGGTTGAGGAAGGTTTTTCTCCCCCTCTAATCTGCCCTAGGGAGACCATCTCTGGAGTACTGGGACTAGTTCTGGGCTCCCCCGTTCAAGAGTGACAAGGAACTACTGAAGTGAGTCGAGCAGATGTTACAAAGATGCTGAGGAGACTGAAGCATCTCTGTGCTGAAGAAAGGCTGAAAGCCCTGGGGCTGTTTGTCCTGGAGAAGACTGAGAGGGGATCTTCTCAATGCTGATCAATAGCTAAAGGGTGAGGGTCAAGAGGATGGGGCAGACACTTTCCAGTGGTTTCTAGCAGTTTCCAGTGATGGGGCAAGGGGCAATGAACACAAACTGGTACCCAGGAGGTTCCCTCTGAACATGAGGAAAAACTTCTTTCATAGGAAAAAAGTTCTTCCTATGAGCCTGGCCCCGGCTGCCCAGAGAGCTTGTGGAGTCTCCTTCTCCAAAGAGATTCCAAACCTGTCTGGACACGATCCTAGGCACACTGCATCGTGGTTGGAGGAGCACAAGGCTGCTGCTCTCCAGGGCATTGCTGGCATAATGTGCACACTGAAGGGCTGAGGGTTTTCTTCACTATCTAAAGTCATTATAGCCCAAGGATTACCAGGCATACATAATATTCCTGTTATTTTTTTCATGTATATCAATGTTTCTTCCTTCACTGCTTGCAATTTCAGAGCTTGTGTTTGTGGCGTCACTAAGCCAGCCTGCAAGAAACTGTAGAAAACGACATGGGAATTGAATATAAATGAAAGTGAAGGAGACTGGAAACCAGCCAGCATAAAACTGGTGGTGATCAGCCTGCATTCCCCTTGTGAGCTGAAAAATGTGAAACGAGCAGTGCAAAGTGACACATGGAGTATTCCCCTTTAGACATTTTTTTTTGTTGTTCTGTGCTGTAGTTGATAGTCTTGGATGTGTCTATTTTAAAAACAATCTTTTGTTTTGTTTTTTTTTTGAGATTGGCCCTTTGAAAAGTTTCAAAACTCAGCTAAATTAAAGTCTCAAAACTACTAATGAAAGAGCACTCCAGGTGCAAAGAGAAGCTGGCAGAGCTGAGTCCAGATACAAACAGTCAGTCGTCTCGGAACAGATGCATCTGGTATAGATGGGAACAAGATCTTAAAATCAAATAATAGGCTTATGTCACTTCTCTTGTCATGTTGTAATTAAAGAATGAGGTATTCTGTGCAGGAGGGGTTCGTTTTGTCCCTTCTAATAGTCTGTGAATGCTCACGGCTGGTTCTCATGTGTCATGTTTCTGTATCTCAGGGCACAGCTAAGGCTGCTGAGTGTAAGTCAGTGGTCCTGGCTGGATGCTTGTAGTTAATCCCCTGCCATGCTTTGGCCCCCATAGTACTTGTGTGGTCTGTTCACACAGCGTTTAAAAGTAGAATAACATGAGATCAGTGGGACAGACCCTCAGCTAACATCAAGGAGCCTGTCTCTGCCAACCTTGCTTTACTCTTGTTCCAACTAAGCTATTTATAAGGGTCAATGCTGATTTAGTTATTATCTTTTTGAACTTTTTTTTTCATCAGGCTTCCGGACCAAATGAAATATTTTGCATCCACCATATGCACTCCAAAGGATTTTTGTTTGTTTGTTCGTTTGTTTGCTAGTCTTTTCCTCCAAAAGAAACATGAAAGGAACAGAAGGTGTAAAAGGAAGAAATTGCAGTTGGACTTGAATGGGGCTGACAGTGGTTGATATTTCAAGCAAAGATAGGAAAAAAAAATACATAATTTTTGAAGGCCAAGCCCAGCTGCCAGAGAATTTATTGGATTTTCCCTTCCAAACAGAAGGATTGACTACAATGACATTTCTCCAGCCCTGATTTTGGTCAGTAGAGTTACATGTGAAGTGCATTTGACAGGATATTTTGATAGGAAACCTCCCCTCTCCCACTTCTGTGTTACAACCTGAGAGAGGAGATATAAAAAAATGTCAGCATGGATTCTCCAAGAGCAGCTTAATGTTGTTCCAGAGGAAAGGCTCAGCTAGGAGACCATGTGTGCAATGAGACTGCACCTTTAATGACAAAAACAAGGCAAGAAAATAAACTTGGACAGGTTGGAGGAGTTCTCCAGGGAGCTTTCCAGTTTTCACCAGTTGGCCTCTACACTTTTTAATTCCTAAGGAATAAGTTCTCCTCTGATGGAAGCAGGCTCAGGGCCATACATATCCAAGATGAACTTGGTTCCTCCCGTCATTTGTTCTTCTTGTTTGGAGCAGGAGGAAATCATCAGCAAATCAATTACAAAAATGGTACGTCATAAGCAATTTTGGAAAGTGCAGAGGTCTGGTAGAGAAAGGTGAAGTTTTGAGTATAACTCTTGGCCGGGTGGTGTCAGCAGCAGATAACCTCCTGGCATCAACCTTTTGCTGTGCCTTTTCAATCAATGCCTCTGGCCATCACCTGTAAGATGTGCCCCCCATTGCAGCAACCCTGTTAGAACAAAATGCTGCTTTAGCAGACACTGAATTTGCAGATAAGATAAAAGAAAGTCCAAAGTCAAGCGGGATATCTTCATCGTTCAATAAATTAATCAGCTGTTAATACTGACAGAAGGTGATAAACCCTTCTCACCACACAGAGATGTTTTGGGTCTCAGTTTCCCTGCATGAACCTCTAGCTGGAAATGACTCCTTTCATTCCCTCCAAATTGCTATTGGCTAATGAATTCCTGACTAAATGGAGATTTTTTCAAGCCAGGCCTTCAACCCCAGTCTTTATCATCACTCTACATTAGCAAGCTGTTAAAATGCAATGTCCGTGGGCACTGAGACATTTTCTGCTCTGCACAGAATACAGACATTTCCTGTCTGCATCTTGAACTGGTCCAGAAGGCCTCTTGCATTGAAGTATTTTTTTTTCCTGTTTATGTTAGAATGATCATCTCAAGTTTGGACTAGAGAATGGTACCACAACTTTTGAAATTAGGTCTGTCTTGAAAGACTCGAGAAGACTGGAAACACCGTAGACTCAGTAATGGTTTGCCAGCTGCAAAATTTCAGCTAGGAGTCTCCTAACATCTCAGGAGCTACTGCTAAGGGCCTAGGAACTTAGCTAGGTGAGATAACAATATGGTCAGGTGAGTTACCTTTGAGATGGTGTACCTGGTGCACCGGTGCACTTCATTAAATGATATCCTGATGCCTGCTTTGGTCTGCACAAAAACTTGAATGTATAAATATCCTTGCAGAAATCAAGGTGTGAGGTCACACATGTCTTTTGACTGTTTTGCTGCATGAAAGAAAATTTGCAGTGGTGTGAGATGTTTATGAGGTGATATCTATATCTGGGAGACATGAAGAGAGGAAGAAAGCCAAAGTTCAAATGCACAGGTAAGTGGTCTTAAAAAAACTTGCCAAATTCATTTTAAAGACATTAAGTCACTGATATAACACCTCAAATTTCCTCTGCATTTGCTAAATGAGTTTCTAAAGTTCTGCACTACTGTCCTTCAGACCCGTGTTCATATTTTTCATGACGGTTGCGTTAGTGATAGGAGTGCCACAGTGGTGTAGGGAGATCAGAAAATGCAGTAGCCAAACTGCTTGTGGATCACTACAGGCAAGAAGTAGGAAAGGGGAAAGGTGAGGATGGAAATACGTATTTTGTGTCTGAAGTCAGGTAACTGGCTTCCATCTGAAAGAAAACAGGGACAAGACATGGTTATGGATCTACAGGGAAAAGGAAGGAAAGGAGAAGAACACCGGAGCATTACCAACAAATAAAAGCTACCGGCTGTGAGATGAGATAATATTGTCTGGGGGAATTCAGTTATGATCAGCATCTGCTTTGTATTCAGTTTCGCTTTCACCAGTGTCTTCACAGGAGATGGTTAGAAAAGTTGTCTTTCCAGCCATAAGAGCATGTGTGGGAGTCAGTGCTCCAGGCCGGTGGGTGTCAGCCAGGTGGGTGAGGCCAGATGCAAGCTCAGATTTACAAGCAATTCCTGTTGCCTTGTGAAGGGTGGACAGCTGGGAGGGAGGTGGAAGTGTGCTGCTTTGGCTGGAGAATAGATGCAGGATGCTCTCATCTGTACATCATCATGCTGGGAGTCAGGATCTCCTGCTAGCTCTGACAGTTCTCTGTTCAGCCACAGATGCATCAATGAAGGAAAAATGTTCAAAGCTGGCAGCTTAAGATGTAGGCCCCCACAATGCTGTGGTTTGAACATCAAAGGAGCTGAGTAACCAGCAGGTTTCATTTGTTTTGGCACCTCTGTAATTAAAGAAACAAGTACTCAAGAGGATTTCCAAGAACATATTTCAGTTGCTTTGCCTTTTCTGCCTCAGTTTCCTTCCTAGTAAAAGAGGATTATGCTTGTCTTTTCCATGGGATCACAGTGAAGAGCCACATGGAAGGGACAAGCCACATTTTTGTCTTGGATTTATGGGCCAGAAGGTAAAAGTCTAGTTCAGGCAGTGATGAGTTAAAGCTGCAAAGAGGAGAAGCCCTGTCTTGAGTGATGCAAGTCATGGTGAGAAAGAGCTCCCCTAGGGGTGTTGCATGAGGCATGGTGGCAGTGGAGAAGGTGTTGCATTACTGCAGCACCTTTAAAAAATACAATTTGTTTGGCAGCTGGGATAGGTGAAAAGTGACATGGACACTTCACAAAGATACAAGGTAGCTTGATTTGTTGCGGTAAGCTCAGTCTCCTATGGGCAGTATAACCAAAGAGCAAGTCTTTGCAAGACATTTTAGAAAGGTGTAGCTAGGAATGGATTGGGACAGGAATGACTAATATCGTAGCTGGCAACATGATCAAGGCCAAGCTGGATGAGTCTTTGAGCAACCTGATATATTGAAAAGTATCCCTGCCCATGGCAGGGGGTTGGGACCATATGATCTTTGAAGGTCCTTCCAACCCAAACCATTCTGTGATGTTATGAATTTGCGATCTGTGGCCCATTTTACAGTTTGCCTGATGCTACATTGAGGGATACATTAATGTAGAGAAGCTCCCTCAAAGACATGGTGATTTTTTCTTGGATGAGCAGAAAATAGTGATCTCCAAACATCAAAACAATGAAGTTTTGAGACAGATGTAAAGCTGAGTCAAAAAACAAACAGTTGTGCTGTATCTCTTAAAAAGCCACACCAAACTCTTGGGTCTGGACATACTAGGTTTTTGGAAGTGTTTAAAAATTTCTAAGGCTAACCTATGGCTTTTGCTTTAATAAGAGACTTTTCCAACCATTGAAGAAGCAACACTTTGGCTGTCTGTCAGCTTGAGAAGCCCTGTGTTTTGTCTGCCTTTGACTGGAGGGGGAAAATGAAGGCATAGCAAGACAGTAGCTGTGCTGCATCCACTGGGGCTGCTGAGCCCCAGCCAGCCTGACAAAAAGCTGTAGAGGTTTCTCAATTGATCATGTCTGGCTTTTCTTGCTGAGAAATGGAGAAGAATGATTTTTCTCTATGACATTTGCCTCTCCAGAAAGTCATTTGCAAACAGCTCAGTTGGCAAAATGCCACAAGTAATCACTCAGGCCCCAGAATAAGACACCAGATTAGGGACTAGTGAGAAATCCTCTTGCAGATGAATGGCTGACCAACAACCCAATTAACGGAAGTCCCTTCTTCAGTTCAAGGGCTGAGCTGTTTGGTGGTGGGTTAGGTTAAAATCTTCCTCTGCCTGCTTGTAGCTCTTGGTACCTTTATGGGATGATATTTGATGGGAGAGTGAAAGGTGATGCCCACAAAAATGCATCCACTGGTAATGCAACAGAAGTCTTAACTGACAGAGATATCCCCTGAGCAGAAATGTCTTAGAACTGTGCAAGAATGAAGACCATCAAAGCAAAAAGTCACTGCTTCTGGTCCACTCTCTGGACTCTGTGCAAATCAAGAGGCTGTTTCCCTCTTCCTTTCCTTCTTGGAAAGAAGTTGCCTTCTGCCTTATGTTCCTATATCCTAAAATTCTTTGGTAACTCCATGTCTAGGATGTGAGACAGAAATGCATCACAGGCTTTGGTTTGGGAGACACAGTGGGACAGGGTCTTCTTGGCTGCAGCCAGGGGATACAGTATCTCTGGATAGGGACCACCTTAGATTACACATCAGTGTCACTGTTCTTCATGTAGTATAGGTCTGTGGTGGCCTATACAGGTGCTAGAAACCTCTGGGCTCAGCTTTTCTGTGATTTCAACCTCAATCAGACAGCAGAGTGTTGAGTGTTTAGGTATCTTTGGGGGAAGGGAGGACAGAGCCCTGTCTGAACGTCTGTTGTTACTTTCATCGCCCAAAGAAAGCTCTGGGTTATGGCAGGGAGAAGGCCAAGCCTCGCTTAAATCACAAGAGGGAGAATTTGGCAGACTTTTCCCTTAGTGCTCTCCCAGATGTTTGTCATCATCACAGAGACACTGTCCTAGTTTGGCAGCTCCTGCTCAGGGAAATCCTCATGGGCCTAGGAAAAGTGGGACTGAAGGATGTGAAGTAGTATAGAATAAGGCTCTAAAAGGCTTGGGGAGAAGTGGTATGGGTCAGAAAATCACTGGAATATCCTGTATATTTATCTGAACCTTCCTGCTCTGAGCAATGAATACGAGGCTCCTGGAGTCCACCAGCTGCATGGCTCACATGGGCTGTTTTTTTGTAAGCTTTTGGGTAAATGGGAAAAGGCACAAGAACAGCCTTGGCTTATCCAAACCAGGACACTGTCCCCAGCCTGGCACACTACTTACCCTGGGAGAGGGAACATGGGATGGGACAAAAGTGACCATATTCCTCTGAGAGAGACTCAATGTGTTCAGTCTTGGCAAAAAGGAAGCAGGAGCTGCTCCCAGGATGGGTGTAATCAGGTCCCACTCTGGGACCTTATAGATTGTATAGGAACATACTGACCATGGTCAGCAGATGGCAGAGGGGGTTGGGAGCTGGATTTTGGGTTGGGAGCTGGATTTGAAACCTGGGGTCATGTGCGGTGAGAACCAGAGATGTCATGTTCCCAATATATCAGAAAAAGATATAGCCATGGAGGAAGGGAGATGGGAGTGAATACCATGTCTGCAGCCTGACTGTACTCTGGGAGGTTCAGAGGTACTTGGTGAGGACTGCTTTTGTTGAATACCTGACTCATCTTGGTTGTGGGAAGGAACGGGTAATGTCCTGTTCAAAGACTGCACTTCAAGAATTTGGGGAGCACTAGTACAAGAAACTTAATTTTACCATTTAACTATCAATGTGCACAGAGAAAGTTTTCACAACCATAATGCTGAAAATTGTACCACGAAGAGGAAGGTAGAGTTTTAATTTCTTTCTTTTTTAATACTGGAGATCCATCTGGATTGCACATAAGGACCCCCAGTTGACCACACTCCAATACACAGGGCTGACATGATCACATCCCACAGTGCCTGTCTCGGAACAGGTCACAAGAATTTGGCCATGTTGAGGAAAACATTTACTGATCTGCTCTGGTGTTTCTTTGGTCCAGGACATGCTCAAAGTGTAGGTTTATTCCTGTCTCAAATTTGCATTTTATGTACTACCCGTTGGTACACATGAGTGGGGAGCGTAGTTAATACCAGAATGTATTTGACCTTTCCTTTTTATTTGGTTATTTTATTCCTCTCTTTCATGAAATTCCATTCTGCTTTGCTCTTTGCTGTCAGAAGCACCCAAGTCAAGTGAATAGCAACCACCAAGATGAGAGATGCTGAAACCACCCATCCTGCTACTCTAGATCAAGTGGACACACACCAGACAGGATAAAGCCATCCCAGTCCATCAGGAAGAGGTAGTAATATAAAGAGGGGAAGGGATGAAATCACCCCTTCATCCTTCAGGGTTTTGAAATAAACACTGAGAAGGAAGATGGGGTTTTGTTGTGTGGGTTTTTTTAATATGATGATTTTTTTTTCTGCTACAATTCAATAGTCAAAACAATCAACAACAACTATACTCACCAGTTTCAAGGTGAGTTAACAACGTGCAAAGCTCATGCCAGAACATGTGTTATTAGCAATAAAAAAGTCCTTTATTTGTCTCTCTGGGGAATTTCTTTCACACTCACTTTTAAGAAAACCTATCTTTATTTGTTTCCCTTCTCTCTCTCTCTCCTCTCCACTCTCTCTTACACAACCAGATCACTTAAATAAAACAAAGTTTTATATTCATTCCAGGCAGGGATTCCTGCCAAAATCTGTGCCTTCTTTTTCTCCCCCCACCTCGTTTTCTTATATACAGACCAGTGATGAAAACACAAAACAATCCAAAGCCTATGAGGTGACAGATGAACAAGATGTAGAGGCAAATACTCCAAATGGTGCTGTGAAGGAACGGCTTTTATTGGCAAAAGGGAACATATTTTTGCAAAGGTTAGATAAATTTTTCTGTTTCTGTTGGATTTTTCCAAGGCTGGAAATTTTAGTTTCAAGAGAAGACTAAGACCCTGCATTTTAGATGTTTGAGAAAATTCTTTCCCTCATTAGTTGCTTTGTTCGTTTCGAGTTCTTATCAACAGTGAGGATCTCTGGCTCAGTTTATTTTATGTGCAGAAATCTCATCTGCATGCGGTTGCCAGACATGCAATGGAGATTGGCACCGCTGACAGCAGTGCAAGGAGAGTGTTGGTTGTGAATTGTACCCAGAAATTTGCTTCCAAGGCCAACCTTGCAGTCCTAATTGTGTTAAACTGTCCCACATAGGTACTATCTTCCAGCCATTTATACACCGCCATGAACTTCTGTATGGTCCACCAGTGACCAACGTGCCTGTCACGTTGATCTCTGTTAGGCTGTGCAATGAAAAGCTCAACTTTGTAATCTCAGAGGAGAAGATGAACCATCACAGCTGAGGAAA
>JAAGNO010021360.1:68943-82864 GCA_033439905.1 Ceryle rudis | reverse complement strand
TCAGGTCTTAGGCTGGACTTGATGATCTCAAAGGTCTATTCCAGCCTCTATGATAATTCTGTGTAATTCTGTGTAATCCTTGTTCCATTAAATAAAACATAAAGGTAGAATTGCCCCTCCTCTGCTGTATCCGTAGGTTTTATCAGAGGCAGTTTTGCTAATTGCTTGTTCCTGCAAACTATGAACACCAACCTCTGACCAACTCTCTAACCAGCTTTTGTTTGCTCTGACTATAGCAAGAAGATAAATGTTAGTTGCTTTCTCGGATGATATGGTCAATAAGTTTGACTTACATTTAAATGAGTTTAAAATAATAGTATTTGCTGGGATTAATGTGATCCACTGTTCCAATTTCTTTTTCAGTATTCCATGAATAATATTAAGTTCTGTGGTTGTGCCACCTTTTCCATTTGCTATGTAGAGCATGCATCTCTTTGAAAAAGAGTGTTACTGAGAAACTAAGAACCAGCAAAAATATGTAGAAATGTACCTTGTTGGTGAAAAAACTGTGTGTAAAAATTACGACAGGTGATGGAAAGAAAGAGTGTGGTCTGAGGTTTTGGTCTCTTTTTTCAAGAATTTTTGATTTCATTGTTAGATTTTGGAATTGCTTGAGGGCTTTTTACACTCAGTGTAGCAGAAAAAAAGTGCTCCATAATTCTGGACTAAATGTAGTGTTGTAAAGACAAGAAAGATCTCATCCTTGAGGAAGGGAAAACCTGGTAGCCACTAGCCTGTTGCATCAGTCAGCACAGATATTTGACTAACTGGGACTTTGCAGCTAACCAAAGCTATTACCTGTTATCTGAAAATGACAGGATGGGCTGTTGGGAAAAAAAAAAAAAAAAAGTAAATATATATATACTGGTCATTAATATGAATGAGCAATTCTTGCATGTGCTCTTGAGCCATTGAAGTGAAAGCTAAAGAAGTTGTGTCTCTCTTTAAGACCTTGTCTTACGGAGTTTTTTTTCTGACAGCCTGAAGCACTGCCCTTTCAGTTTAGGGACAGCTAATTGGAAACTTTTCTGGAAACGTGCACATTACTGTGCTCCAAAACCACGCAGGCTGTGCATCAGCTCCCCCAGCCCTTGCCTTACCGCTGTCACTTCTCTTTCCTGTTTGTTTTTTTCAGATGTGCTGCTGTCCTCTGAATCCAATACTGCAGAAAATTGTTTTCAGCCAAACAGCAGCAGTTAAGTTGTTAACTCACTATTATCTCAGCCTGCTGTCAGGAGCCATAAATGCCTCTTTATAACCCAGCTGGGAGTATTTTAGTGCAAGCTTTACAAAGGTGGGTGTGGGGTGGCTTGAGGTTTTTTGAGAGGTTGGGAGGAAGACTGGCAACCCCTAAATAAGGTCTTCTTTTTCATATTCTGAAGTGGCAGCAAAAAGGACAAAGCATTCTGCAAAAGGATTTAGATACTGCATCATTTAACTTGTTATGCACAGTTTAAGTGCCTCTGCCCAGTACATAATGCAAAAGGAGAGTACAGACACCTGACAGCTTATCTACAGGGCAATTAACCAGCTGAAGGTGTGACTTCCAAATTACTTCAACTTTAATTCTTGCTCTGACACTGTTTTCAAGTTAAAGTAGACATATATCAGTTCAATTTAAATTTATCTCTGAAATCAATTGATGTTGGGAAAATTACCAGTTATTTTAATTCTAGGTATCTCACCAAAGACTTAACTAATAGTACTTTACATACTTAATTTCTTAAGAAGCTAAGTCAGGTTAATTTTCCTGAGGTTTGCTGTGTAGTCAACCTTAAGAATGGGATGTGCAAACACCAGAAAACCAAGTAGAGCATCAACACTGGTTCGGCATCAAGCACAAGGATAGTAATCAGACCCTCAGACTCAGACTCATTCCTTTGGGGTGGTGGGTACCGCATTTGTGGTCCAGAGGGAAGAACCATACCCAAGGTAGAGGCCATGTCCTAAGGTATTCAGTGGTTCAGTTTTCACTTCATTGTAGAAAGCCCATAAATTCACAGTCAAATTAATTTTATGTTAGAAGACTTTCAGCACTTGCTCCAAGAAATGTTTAAATACAGTTGTATGTAATTAATATTTTTTTTATTTATTAGAGCACAATTTCAGGTCACTTCTCATAAAATGCCACAACTATCCCTCCTATATACTGGATACTTAAATAATCCTTGAAAATGGGAATAACTTTGGCAGGTGGTGCTGAGAACACACCCTCATCAGTGTACCTAAAACTGTGGATTAAAGTGCACTTCTGGGAAGCCATCAAAGATCACTTTAAGATGAACCTGGGTCTCTCATATTCTGTACAAAAGCTCCCCTGGGTGGGAGGTGATCACATACTGCTTCTTTCTCCAGCTAAATTTAGATACCCCTTCAGTAGTGATGTGAACACCTACTAAATCAGGTCATGCAGGAGAGAAAATAACTGCAGGTTCTGCTTTTGAAAATGATATTACTGTCAGATACATACTCTATAAAGTTTTTCTAAAATTATAGGAGAGGGAAAATACAATATGTCATCAGGGACTGAAAACATTCATATCTTAAACCCCCCTAGCAATTTTCAGGCAAGATTACTAAATGCAACTTTTGATCTCCCTTAGAAATCAATGACCTTTGAAAAATTAGTGACCAAACAGAAATAGAAGACAATTCAAGGTAAGTCTATTGACAAAAGACAAAAAAACAAGAGTTCGAACTATCTTGCGAAAGTGAAATAGTGGTGGGTGCTGCTGGATGAGTGATGCTAAGTCAAGGTTAAAATGTCTCACGTCTGCCACAAATCACATTTAAGAAAAACTTCCCACCAAATGGTGTTTGTCCACCTACCAGGTAAAAAAAAAACCCCAAACCCGAGAAAAACTGGGACCTAAATTTTCCCAAGTATTTCACCTCACTATCTCAGTCTGCATGTGAATAACCATCAGTGAGTTTGTACTGGTACAGCCAGCAGGTCCACAAGCAGCAAGGATGGATCTGTGTTTAGAGAGTGGGGGGGTACTGGGTTGAACAGTGTGGGTTCATACTACAACCTGCCACTGCCTGGGGACAGACTCACAGTAACATACTCATAAACAAGCAAACAGATTTTGGTAGCTGCATGCCAAAGAACAGAATATTTTTTATTTTCCTGAAGGAACAGAAATCAGGATTCCTATCTACAGTTTAGATGCTACTGAATTAAGCCATCTATAATTACAGGAGAACTTTAAAAATAAAACACCAGCAATGCATCTCCTCGTTCTGGCTTATATTTTCTACAACATTCGTGATACAAAGTACTTGTTTCTGAATAGTCAGTCTCAAAAGATTCAGACAATTTTTTACAAAAAGTCTAACCCACTTTGTGAACACCAGGCCAATGCAGAGTTCAGGAGGTCATACTCCCCCAGATTAGAAGTATTGAATATAAAATAATTAGGAAAAAAAAAAAAAAATCAGACTCTATATTTAAAATGCTATGTTGTTGCTCACCCTTAACCCCCAAAATTTTCCCTCTCAAAAACTTTTATCATCTCACCAGCCATGCTGAAAAACTAGTTTTTCCATTTCTAGCAATCAGGATCCTATGAAATTTCAACACTCATTCTGTTTGGTGCTGATGATTAGCCACCTATGTGACAAACCCATTCAATTGCTGACACTAACTTTTTCTAGTCTTTTTCTAAAATGCAGAAGTACTTTAGGATAGAATGGACCATCTGCCCCCATAATGTCTCTTTTAAGCTTTCAAGACACAAAAAGTTCACTGCTGCCTCCCTCTCCATCATAGTCTTCTGCAGGTTCTTCTATCAAATTTAGCTTCTTTTTATCATAAGATAGGAAATTTCAAAAGCATTCAAAAACCTAAAAAGAGCCAAAGGTCCACGTATTGTCATGTCATACTGCAAAGATGGTTTTAAGATGGCAAGGATAAAATCACTAATGTCAAATAAAATAAACATTTAGGACAGAAGTACTCAAGTGACTTTGCAAAGTTCAGGTTTTCCGTATTGATTTCATTTTGGTTCTTTCTTTTGTTTGGTTTGGTTTTTGGTTTGTTTTGGTTTCGTTTTTGGTTTTTGGTTGGTTGTTTGGTTGTTTGGTTGGATTTTTTTGCACACCTTGAGGAAGATATTTGTGTTTCTTGAAATACAGGCATATTAAAAAGAAATAAAATAGGTAAGTCCTAGCAGAAAGTACTGTAGGTTTTGTTTTGCCAGGCAAACTATAAAATAACAATTGGGTATGTTAAAAGTCCGGTTAATTAAGAAATTTCTTTGAATTTCAAATAGACAGGAAAACTTGTAGAGAAGTGGTTAAAAACCAAAATTATGTGGAAAATCATGTCAGATTGTTGTGCCACCATTTACTTAGCTCTATCTGATGCATCTTTTCCTAGCTACTGATTTTCTTCCTTTTTTATGTATGTGTATGGTGGCGTACAGGTAACTAGGATTTACAAAAGTGTCTGTTACACTGAAAAATAGTATTTGTTATTTGGAAATAAATTTTCACAGAATGAAGAAATTAAAAGTATTTGTACAACTTTCTCAATACTTTTATCCCTGTTCTGTAGTGCTTAGCCATAAAAACTAACTTTCCTAAAACTTCATTCTTTGCACAGAACGATTACATACATAGCAGTGCAATGTCTGAATAAATACCGTCATATTCTTATTTCACTCTTTTGCTCAGAGCAAGTGGTCTCATATAAAAGTCCAAAGGATTGCAGTCATTCCCATAACTCATTTTCTCAACAGGCAGTGTTTTTACATTTCTATGTTGCTATAATAAGTGTTATAAGCGGAAGAAAATTGAAATACATGCTCAAATGTTTGCCAAAAAATTAGATGTTCTGGACAGCTGCCAAGGAAAAGAATTCCCAGTAAACCATCCAGCAGCTACTACCCATTCATTCAAAGAGCATCCAAAAGAGCAGAATACTCTGTCATTTGGTGAGGCTCATAAAACTCAAGAGTACCTAAATTTGATGCCTTTTCATGTAGTTTTGCACAAGTGCTTGATTTCTCCATAATGTCTGGAAATAATAAGTTAAAAGTCTTAAGCTTCCCTGAGATACTGATAGTGTCTAAAACATCACCTGTCAGGAAGAAATGACCTTTCCATGGAGAAAACAATCTTTGCTTATGTCTTTTTAAATGCTGATAAACTTATGTGAGACCTGAAACAACAGCAAAATTTATTGTACAGTACCTCCCGGTATACATGCACCATCAGGCAACTTCACATTCTCTGATGAATAAACAATTGAAGTCATAATTGTTTGTGCATTCCTGCAAATGTCAACAATATTAAACATCTGTCATGCCAGATAAGGAAACGTGACTCATTTAATACACTTAGCACTCTACTCAGCCTTGAAAAGGTCACTCAGATTTTAACAAGCAGTGCGTAGTCTACTGCCTTCTAGTAAATGACCATGTAGTGACAATAAAGCTATGACCATATTTGATTACCCTTCAAACGACATATTTGATTAAGATAATACATCATATTTAGCACAATCTGTTTAATGTTGCTTTTGGATATACTATAACCCATTCAATTACGGACTGATGTTAATGTACAATTCTTTTTAGCAAAGTAATGTTCATAACCTCCAGTCCCATCCCACCCAAATAAGCAGAGCAAGCCAGAATGATCGCCTTGAAAGCCACCAATTTAAGACAACAAACAACATACAAAGGCAGCATTTACTTTTCCGTCATCTTCAGTGGCAATAAACAAAATGCACGCACAGTTCAGTTGTGGATGGTAGCCATCAGTGAGACACCAGTATTGCTCATCTTCCAAGAGCATAAGGACTAAACACCCTTTTGATTATATTTTGGATTCCTGCACCAGGCTCCTTCATCCAGTCCTGAATCCTGTCAGAAATGACTCACGGCAAGTGCTGCTTGTTATCCCCACTGACCTACACACCAAAAGACTGTTAGGACAGCCTAGGAATGTCTCATTTTGCACAGAGCTATTTAGCTGAAAACTAATGTTTTGAAACTGTTCTCAATATCCTTTGTTATTCTCCTCCTGGACTATGTCCAAACTAATTGCCAATTTCAATGAAAGAGAGACATTTAGGGGGGGAATTTGGACACAGTATGGAAGAGAAATCATGCCTGCTTCACCAGCTGGTGCTAAAGCAAAGGTACAACCCCTTGGTTATTCGGTCACTTTTTTTTGCTTAATGGCTATTGTACCGTAACATAAGAATGCAGTGCATTGAGTCTCATTTGGTCATAAAAACTCTGACAAAGTTATAATATTCTTGATACTGATGTGTTGGTTCTGTTCCTCCTTAAAATAAGGAAACTAATCCTGAAAGATATTATTATATGGGAGATCAAAATAATCAACGTATTTCACAAACTGCTTGGCAGGTTAGAGTTAGCACAGATGTACAAATAGGTTGTTCATGTCTCTGGACAGCTGGTGGGAGCTGGCCCAACTCTTTTTCCTCTGTTCTTCTCCCAAGTACTTGACTCCTGAGCCAATTCTGTGAGCTGGCTCCAGAAATTCATTTATAATCTATGGGGTTAAATTGGGATGAGAAAACAATATTCTGAGAAGGTATGTGCTTTGAGTAAAGGCGAATTTGAGGTGCTTTAGATGTCTAAATTATGGAAGACCTTTTACAAAGCAGGAGAAAGCATATGGGCTGTTCTTCCTGTCCATTAATTTCTGTCACGAGACAGCCACAAGGCCTGGTGAAAATCACACTACTTACAGAATTATTCTTTTCATCCCAAAAGGATTACAAAACACAAAGTGTCAGTCTGTTTCACACCTGCCAGTAATGGGAAATATGGATTACAGCCCTCTGTGCCAACGTTGATCACTGCTCCCTTGAGAGAGGACAAGTGGGTCTGTGTATCCAGTTCAGTCCTGAAGGACTCCCTTGGGGAAATGAGGTTGAATTTCAGCTGATACTCAGCTAATTGAATAACCAGGCTTTTCACTGGATCGTTAACCAGCTTCTCTCATTGCCTATTCCAACTCCTTTAGAGTTTGAGTTGGCCTTTCCTTTCCCATTGCAAATTCATAATAGGTATGGACATGCAATCAGAAGTCACTTCCAAGGCAGAACATGGCATCACCGTGAGGTGGTGGGTGACAGTGTCCAGGATCACCCATTCCTATAATTAGGTCATATACATACATTTTCCATGTTTAGCATCCTTCATACAGACCCATCCTGCAGTATTTTGCACAACACAATTGCAGAGATAGATAGCAGCAGGAGGGATCAAGGTATTCAGTTATAGATCAGGAAAAAGTGATGCATACAGATTACATCTCTCTTTCCTGGAATCTGAATAATCAGCCAAATAGAATCTGAAATAATTTCTGTAGCAAAAGTAAAGAACACCCTCAGAATATGATCAGATTTAATTTCCAGGGTTTGTTCAAAATCCATATAATTGCAAAACAACTATATTTGCAGAACAACATCATGGATGATGATCTCCATGCATGCAGAAAAATGTAATTGATGGGAAAGGTTGTAAGTGATCTCAGACAGAACTTATGACTTAAGTCAAAGCCTGTGGTTCAAGTACAGATAAGAAGTAGATCCCAGTTATTAATAAGGCACATAGCTTTTACCGGAAAATTAGAAAATTGAAAGAGATATAAATATCAATATAGATGACACACAAGAGGATGTAGGCAACAACTTATGTATCATGGTAAATACAGACATTCAGGGGAAAAAGTATTATTTGAAATTGTGTTCATGGTCTTTGTTGTTCCCAGTTATGGTTTTGAAGTCACAGTGCTGTAGTAAAATAGACCAGCAAGCTGTCTAGTGTTTATGTGGTATGGCCTTCTGCTCCTCTCTAATGTCTGGATGACACTAAAGCCCAAAATCTGAATTCAATATCTAAATGAAACACTCAGTTCCAGTACTGCCAGCAACCACCTATTGAGAAGGAAGTATATAGGCAGCATTTCTTATTCCTGTAGTGGATTAAGAATACCCTAATCAAACAGAAAGAAATATTTTTTGCAGATTGAAAAACTCCATTGCAAAACAGATTGCGGAAAAGAAATTAAATATCTGGAAAAGCTAGAAAAATAATAGAAAAAAAAAAAATAAGGACAGGTCCATCAATATGAAAAAAATGTAATGGCCCAAATATGATGTGAAGTCAATGATAAGACAGAAAGACTTGGGGATGTATCCTGGGAAATGAACTGCATATAATTCTGTATTTAGTACCTCAGTATAGTTCTATAATTCTCTGTTTCTTATGTTCTGTGTGTCTGCTGCTGGTTGACCTCAGAGACAGGACATGGCATTAAGAAAACTCTTGGTCTTAGCCACTAAGGGCATTCCTATGCAAGCAGATTGGAGTGTTGTCTTAAACAACTGGTCCTTCAGGATGCACTTTTAAAAATATAATTGTGTTTCAGACCTAGCAAGTTCATTATTAATCTTGATCATGAAGATATATTTCTCTTTGGTTTATATTGTTAATCATAATTAAGGCCGTTTTTATACTTTGGGCTATATTGCTTTTTCATTTACTTATGCTATAATGATTAAATCTAATTTTCTACTCTCTGAAATCTTAATCCTACTGAAGACTAATGAGTATAGTACACAGTTCAGTTAAGAAACAGATTCACCACATAACCTCCATTAAGTAATTCCATTTATTTCAATAAAACTAGCTGGCATGTGAAAGAAAGAATATATGGTGGCCCTTAGTCTCCAGAAAATCACAGAATTTTTAATACAAGCACTAAAAAGATGTTTTGACCACTTCCTGAATGTATGATTTCTCACAGCAAGGATTCATGAAAAAAAAATTCATAACAAATCTAGCTCATAAAACCTCTATTCTAAAAAAAGCCACCTACATTTTGTGCTTGATCGTATTTTACAAGTACAGTATTATCCTTTTCAAATATTTGAAATGTCAGCTTGAAAATACAGGGAAAAGGGCTTCCAGATCCACATTGAACATGATTTCTCTAAAAACCAATGAAAGAAAAGCCTATTATTAAAAAACTACTCTCACTTTAATCACGTTTCCTTCATTACTCCCATATTTTAGGTGATATAAAAGGAGGAACAATTATTGCCTTGTTCACTTTGATTTATTTGGCTCAGTGCTTCCTTACCTAGGTAATGTAAAATAAACTGTGCTACATGGGTCATTTATGATGTGATTTAATAAGATGCTTTTTATTTCTAGCCTGCAGGGAAACATATTAGTTTGCAAGCACCTGGCAAAAAACCATTTCTTTCGTTGATTTTCTATTTTTGTTCGGTAGACTTCAGCCTAGAAGGTAATTTAAAGCTACAATGCACAGGTTGTCATAGCGGCAATGTACTAAAACTAGACTTCAAAATCCACATAAGGAAATGGCATCTGGATGTCAAAATAAGGAAGGTCATAACTACAAGCTTGACCAGTTCCTAATTTTCTAATGGTATTTCTGTGTAAATTAAGACTTGTTCCTTTTCATTGTCTGAAGTAGGTTAATGTTTTTACTTAACAGACATGCTATCTACAAACAAAATTATATATACATATATGTATGTATGTAACAGGCACCTGAGACAGACCTGGAGGTAAAAAAATCGAGCTAGGAAATTGGTTTTCTACAGGCACTCTGAATAACATGGGCAAGTTTGCCGCACTCAAACTTACAAACTTACAGGAACGTGGGTTCCATTTCTATGGCTTTTACATTTTTGAGGATTCCCTTATGCCAATTCTGTAGGGATAACATTTAGTTCAACTCCATGGATGGTAAAAAGCTAAAGGATCTGGTATTTTAATCTCCTGTGCAGAGGTATTTATATATCATCAGTGGAAGATCTGATGCTGATCACAAAGTACGGCAGCTAAAATCTCACACCTCTTTCCATTACAAGTCCCTGTTTTTTGTCACTCAGTGTTTTCAGACATTTTCATTTGGAACAACACTGTTCACATTTAGGCTTAGCTGGAAAGAGATTCATGAGTGAGAAGAGGGGAAAAAATTACCAACAACATATTGCACCTTTTTTTTTTGTCTTTCCAAAAAAAAAAAAAAAGGTAGCAATTTACTCCACAACTCCACAGAAAAAGAAGTCTTCAGCTCCTTCTGTGTTTATTGTCTTTTTCTTTGTCTCATCTGTCAAAGATTGAGATTTAGCATATCTAGCACTGGATTGTTCATTAGGTTTATGCCCCCATGCCTGCCTATCTTATTTGCTAGTCTACAGTCTCCTTCAGAGTAAAACACACAGGTATGAAATATTTCACTGGTGCTTGAAAAAATCCCAACTAATAAAAAAAAAAGTTGAACCAAGTGACTATCTGAAGATAAAGTCCTAAAATCAAGCCTATATAAATAACCAGAGTTTTAAAAATGTGGTAGCTCAACCACATGAATGAGATGGGGAAGTGGTGAAGGGGTCCTTGCAAGTCTTTTGGGAGGAATCTAACCAACAATGCAAAACTGTGAGAACAGCATTGTTGTTTACCTGTCAGTTCCCTCCATGTAATTTAGATGAGGATGGCAGGAGTACACATCATTCAGCTGTAGTTTATGAGATAGCCTTGGACGTCCTGATGCATAAACAGAAGAAGTACAATGTTAGAAAATACCAATGGCTTAAAACCATCTTTAATTTCCCCCTAGCTGAGAATCTCTGTAGCTACGTCTTTATAGCTGTACAAGCAACACAGATTTGGGATGTCATGATTTGCAATGGCATAAATACTAGTACCATCAACATTTAACATACAGCCTTAAGTGCTGGTACATTGGTAGAGCTGATGGAGGTATCATGTGTGGTACCAATGTGGTACAAAGCTCCATCTCTCAAAAAACAAGCTGTGAAGACCTTTGCTGCTATCTCTCTACACAGTCTTCTTAAGGAAAGTTTCTTTTGGATTTCACACTACCTCTTCTCCTGACAGTAGGACGGTGCAATTCCAGACCTGTCATCACCATCCTAGAGATCAGGAGCTGTCTCCTCCACATTTAATACACATTATCCACACCTGTGGAACCAGGTGGTTTTGTCTGCAGACACATTGCCAGCAAGGAACAAGAAGGATTCTTCTTCAGCGTGCAAGAAGGATTCTACTCTTATCCTGAGCAGAAATTAAAATTCCATGTTTCCAGTGGTGTTCCTGATTTTTTTAGGTCAAAACCACTAAAGTCTCAGAAGCACGCCAACACAGTTTTTAGTATATAGGTAGAAGATTAACTAATTTCCAGTTAAAATTGTTTTCTCAGGAGGCAAGGCTATTGAGGCAATTTCTGTTTCTGCTACTGAAATGATAATATCTGATGCTATATCTTCTGTCAGTGTTTATGCATGTGAAGGAAAACACTTACCTAATGGGATATGTGGTTAGTAGATCAATATAGTCACATAATCCATAAACATTTTTCTTTCATAAGCTCTTATCACATTATCACTGATTATTTAGAAAAAATGTTAGTGTTATATGACATCTTTCCCTATTTTAAGTGTTAAGCACAGTTAAAATATGCTGAGGAACAGGGATATAAGGTGGGGAGCAATCTGAGGCAAGACTGGAAATGGAATAATTGGAACCACTTCAAAGCTCTTACAACTTGCAACTCTATTTCACAAACTGCAGCCTGCATATATCTGGTGCAGGCTTGTGTGGGAAGGAACCGTCACAGGGTGCCAAGAGCTGTGTTTGCCAATCGAACCAATTTGCCATGCCAAAGAGCTAAATCAGCATGGTTGACTACTCAAAGAGCAATGTGCAACACACAAAGCTAAAATAATGTAAATTTGCTAGGACTCTTTTAAACTGTGGTAACAGATGTGCTGAAGGTACACGTAAGACTCAAGAGATTCCATAAAGAAAATCTATTTATGGACTCAAGATGCTAAAAAATCCTCAGTAAAAACATCTCTTGCTACAATTCACCAAGAGTAACACTGATTCCTGTGTAAGATCATGCTTCATTACTCACTGAAATTAGCAAAATGAATTCTCTTAATTTGGGGGGGGGGGGTATCCATTCAGGAGCCAGTGAATGTGTTGATGCTATTCTCACATAGGCAACAAAAGATTATGTTTTGCTATTTTGCCATATTCTATAACTAACCTGACAGCAGAAGACCTAAGGGAGCTAAGACAAATAGTTATAAGAAATTATTTATGGCTACATTGTGTGTCCTCTCTCTCAATGTAACTATAGTTAGTTTTACTTTAACAAAATAATAGGAAACAAGCTCAGTATTTGGTTTAAAGGTTAGTGTTGTACTTTCAGAGAATCTAATCTTATCCTAGGCTCCCTGCCGAGCTGTATTAACTGATAACATTTCCTTCTGCACCTTTTTAAAGACACTATCATGGCATGTGCAGTTCACTGAACCACTGAGCTTTACTCTTTGTTTTTTCTTGGATTATATACATTTCATCTGTCTTGGGCTTCCATCTTGCATAAAGAAATGGCTTGTTCTTAGCAAGAAGCCCACTTAAAGCCTGTAGCCGAACACTTTGTGTGGAAAGCACAAAACATAACAAGAAGAACACGCTCTGCAGCACCCATGAGCATTCACTGTTTTTCATCATAATGTTAGATTAGAGAAAAAGGACATCTGTCTCACAAACAACAGTGGCTAGTGGAGTGTGTCAGTACTAGGACAGCTATTAGCAAATGCACTTTTTAAAAGTGAAGGGAGAAATGCTTGTAAAAGACAGAGCATGAAGTATGTAATTTAGCTGTCAGAATATGTCAAAGATATCACTGTCAAACTTGATCTATTGCCATTGCACGTAAAATTTATCCACAGAATTTTTCCTGCAGGCAATTAGTAGCCTGCATTAAATGCTGGGACCATGTCCAAGCACCCTTCTGGAAAGAGACAGTAAAATGGCCTGGATGATGTCTGCCTTCACAAAGCTAGGAACCCCTGGGGTTTTTGCTCCTAAACTAGAGCTGTGCAAGCTTGTTATTCTCTCACTTTAGCAAAAGGAAATGAAATAGGATGTAATGGCTGACTCTGATTATACCACTGATCTTGCTGCTTCAATTAAAGTTCATAAAAATTATTATAATAACCCCTTATTTAAAAAGATTGCAAAAAACCAAAACAAAGGTGGTACAAAGCCCACTCATGTCCAACAAATAAAATTGTTTAGTCTCTGCAGATTTCCCCAGTTAATGTAAGGCTGAACACAGCTAACATTTATTGGACACTGGTCAGGAACTGGCAGACCTGCCGTCTTCATTGTTAACATCTGTGAACCAAATTCTTACATCCTGCTTTAGCAGCAATGACTAGGTGACTTCTGAAGTTCTCTTCTTCCCGTTCCCTTACCTATACTGTCACAATGGTTTAGTTTTACATCTCACATATAGGTTACTTTCCTCATGAAGAAATAATACATCCAGAATTTTCAGTTATGAACTCCTGACAAAATTATTTATCTACCTATAGCACAAGAGGTACTGTAAATATCGTTCATTGTCAGCTTAGACTGTAGTTACACAAGACAAAACCTTCCTATCCTCATTTCAGAACACTCATGGTGCTCAGAAAGTCAGAGTCTATTGTTACAGAAAGTCAGAGTTTAAAGCAGAATTTAAAAGGACACATTAGCACTCTATCACTAAAACCAGAGTTTCATTGTTAAAAAGGGAAATCTTGCAAGCATTTTTCTGTCTGTTATTCTCACAATGGCCTTTGTTCTCATGGAACAAGACAAATAAACTGCATGAAAGGTTTCATGCTGGAGGAAGTTGCAAAGCAGCAATTCTGCTAAAGTATATATGGAAAAAGTATTTTTCATGTGTGTACAGACTTATTTATGCTTTTAGGGTCTTTTATTCCTCTGCTTAAAAATCAGCTAGCTTACTGTGGTATCTTTCCCATATTTATACCATGGATAGTGTCAAAATGATCTTATAAAAGTACCTGCTGAAA
>JAAGNO010021360.1:34717-48775 GCA_033439905.1 Ceryle rudis | reverse complement strand
AGAAGTGTGGCCAGCAGGTCGAGGGAGGTGATTCTCCCCCTCTACTCCACTCTTGTGAGACCTCACCTGGAGTACTGCGTCCAGATCTGGAGCCCCTATTGCAAGAAGGACATGGATGTGCTGGAATGTGTCCAGAGAAGGGCCACGAGGATGATTAGCGGGCTGGAGCACCTCTCCTGTGAGGACAGACTGAAAGAGCTGGGGTTGTTCAGCTTGAAAAAGAGAAGGCTCTGAGGAGACCTTATTGTGGCCTTCCAGTATCTTAAGGGGCCTACAAGAAAGCTGGGAAGGGACTTTTTAGGCTGTCAGGCAGTGATAGGACTAGCGGGAATGGATTAAAACTAGAGATAGGTCGATTCAGGTCAGACATTAGGAAGACGTTCTTCACCATGAGGGTGGTGAGACACTGGAGCAGGTTGCCCAGAGAGGTGGTGGAAGCCCCATCCTTGGATGTTTTTAAGACCAGGCTGGATGGGGCTCTGAGCAACCTGCTGTAGTGGGAGGTGTCCTTGCCATTGGCAGGGGGGTTGGAATTAGATGATCTTTCAGGTCCCTTTGAACCCTGACAATTCTATGATTGTATGATTCTATGACATCCTTCTGACCACGAAGTCTTCATGTCATTGGTTGTCCCTTCGAAAGCAAAGAAAAAGACATATTTTCATTTCACTGTTTAAGACTGCACTACAAATTCATGACTGACAGTTGTAACATGGTTAGTGCCCTTTGCCAAGGAGCAGCTGATTGCTGGGGACATTATATTCTTGACATCATATGCTTATTATATCTGAAGGAGCTGTGTTCTCTGTTCTCATGTTTGCAGTGCTTTTGGTCATGTGCTAACTTTTTTAAGAGGGTTTGTTCTGTGATTTGAAATACTTGATGTTATCCAGTAATTGGATGATTTCTGAGACTCGAGCAATGCAGAGCTAACAGTTTTCACAAAATTTGATGACTTCCGAGGATTACACTACAGGCTAAAGTGCTGGCATGTTTTCAGGAACAAGCAAGGCAAGTGAAGTTGTTGAGAAAGTATGTTTGTGGGAAAGGGAATAGCGAGGAAGAAAAAGCAGTAAAACTGTACTTGTATGGTATTGCTCTTTGTTTGAGATTATTGACAGGTCTAAAGTGCACTTAAAATGTTGTAAAGTAAAAACACAAGATGTGTACTTCGTGTCACCCTTCACTCTGGTTTTGCTATGACAAAACAGGGGCAGGGGAAGTTTTTTGTGAGTTTTGTTGAGAGTTGTTATGTTTCCTTCTGTAAGTCTTTATGACTACTTTTAGTTCAAAACTGTTAGAGGGTTTTGATGATTTTTGAGCTGAACAAATTGAAAATAAGTTTCCCTCTCCACTGTGCTGTAGTCATTACTTCCAGGTCAGAAAAGGTCCCTGAAGACCCTTTTTTCTCTTTGCCAAGGACACCTGGAAATCAACACAACCGTGTCATGTGTAATGCACAGACAGGAACAAACTCAGACTACTCTCATCTTCAAGTTTAAGGGAAGTAAGATCTTGTTTACTGACAGGAGTGGCTGGCAGGGTAGAGTTAGTGAATTATCATTTCTTCCAGGCCTTATCTTTCCTCCTGCACTCTGTCAAACTTCTGCTGAACTGAACAGAAGTCATGCCACTGTGTTATCCCTTTCAAGTCTGAAAATTTGACACCAAATAGACACTGCGCAGGCTTCAGTATGAACTGTGTTGGCTACTCCTAACTGTGAGCCCAGTGTGTAATGATGATGATCTTACACTTGCAAGCACTCATAAAAATGTCTAATACAATCTTTTCTTTGTTATTTGGCTTCAGAGAAAATGAATTCTAAAACTTTTTTACTAAGGTAAAATGTGCAGATTATCCAACAGATTATTTGTTTTCTCTGTTACAATATACATCTTTCCCAATGGGTATGTTGAGTCTGGGGACCCATC
This sequence comes from Ceryle rudis, assembly GCA_033439905.1. Classification (NCBI taxonomy): domain Eukaryota; kingdom Metazoa; phylum Chordata; class Aves; order Coraciiformes; family Cerylidae; genus Ceryle; species Ceryle rudis. The sequence continues at coordinate 46,843 of JAAGNO010021360.1, read as the reverse complement.
TTTGTAGAGGCAACTGAAGGATCAGAGTTTATCTTGCAGGAAAGATGGACGTTACAAGATTATTGCAATACTTTCACTCACCTGCACAACAATTAAGTATTGATATCAAACACATCAACATAAATAAAGGGAGATGGGAATTCAGCTGATCAGATAGAACATCTCTACTACATTTTTATCAAGGAATGTGTCAATCTTGTCTTAACCCACATGGTTACATCTTCTGTTCAAATCAGTGTCAAAATTTAGTGTCCATATGTGTTTTCAATATACAGAAGTCAGTTTATGCAAGGTAATCAGGTACTAATTCAGTATTTTAACAGAATTACTGTAATTTATGTGAAAGTTGTTATGATAAGTGCATAAGATACTCACCCTGAGCAGACTACCAAAGGAGCACATCGTAAGGTAGCAAATGACAAACACAAAAAATTGTCTTATGTCATCTGAGGAGCCAGTTAATGTGCTTTCATTAACAACACTGCAAAGAATTAGACTGCTTAAAACCCCAATGCCCCACTTCAATTAGTTTAATAATTTGATGAGGTTATAAAATTTTAAATTCATTCAAGTGTCATTTAGACTGCAGGGAAAAAAAAAAAAAAAACAAAAAAAAAACCCAAGCTTGCATTTTTAGTTAGAAATTTATAAACTGGCTATAAACATGACACTTAAGCATTTATGGCATTTATGGCAACACTTTTTCAAAGGAGTTTGATCCAAAACTAGTCAGAATTGATGGACATTTTACCAACACCTTGGAGAGCAGGCCAGCTCTTTGTCTATGCCTTAAAAAATTCCTTCTGTCAGAAAGCACCAGGACAGTCTGAGAGATGGAAGATTTTCACACTGTTTATTAGGTACGCTAAAAACTAGGAGTAGTGAAGTGTTTAGGAAACAATGCCCAGCTTCACTCCTCACAGACCACCAGCTCATCAGAGCAGCAGTGTGTTTGGGTCTCACCTTGTAAAGCAGTAAATGTAAAGAAGACTGGCAGGAAGATACAGTGGAAATGATGCTGAAACAGAAAAGCACATTATATGAGAAAAAATAATTGAAATGGGCAGTAGCCACAACATGAAATCCTGACACAGCTGCATGTCTGCTGGGGGAAAGGAAGAAAAGGAAAGATATTGTTAATGTTATTCTCCGAGAGCAAGGGCAATGACAAGGCTATTGTCAATCAGTTCATATAAATGGTTTCCTTCTAACAAGGAGCTAAATTATAAATATTCCTGGGGCTACAAAGCTGTTCAAAGAAACAAAATCAAAATGATGCAGTTATATGCTTTTCACAATGAGTACCCAAATTATACAAAACAAGGAAAACAAAAATGACACAAACAAAATGTCTGCACAGAGGACTTTAAAGGACTTTAAATTTATTTACTCCAGAAGCAGAGCACATCTATGTGAGGTACATGATCACAGACAATAAATACTTCCAGGTTAATAATGAAAAAGGGAATTATTTACCATCGCAGTTAAGAGACAAGGCTTGCAGCTGGCAATGAGGAAAAGTCCTAATGTTAAAGATTTATTATTAGGTTGAGAATCATGTTTCTGTCTGAAAACTTAACTATTGTTATTGACTATCATTCTGAAATTGTATTTATTGTAGCCCTGTAGCTCAGGAAAAATAGTATTGCTATCACTAGTACAGGCTTTGTACTGCACTTGCCAGGCCATTGGACTGTGGCATGTCAGGTTTGCTTTCCCTCATTTTGTCTTGACGTGCTTGGAGCTTTATTTTAACTTGGTTTGGCCATAGCAGCAATTTTTCTAACGACCAGATAGCTATATTCAATTTGTCTTACTTTTATATGGTGTAAGTGCAGTTTCTATGCAAGGTGGTAGTGATATTTATCACTCTAAGGCAGTGTAGAAATTTATGACTATTGTGTGGTACAGAGGAGTACAGGCAGGGTAGGACAACAGCAGACAGAGGTAGGGGAGAAATTATGGGGTGGTACAAGACAAGGCAGAGGCTGGCATTTGAGTCCCCACAGCTATGAACTGCCCATCAATGATCAGTTAAAGAAATCCAGTCCAGGAGCTGGACAAAACCACTCCTGGGGAAACAAAGAGAACAAGCAACATTATTTAACAACAGTAAAACTCACCATATGCAATGAATTTGGATGTAACATTGGCTATCAGACTAATGAAAAAAAAAACCAAAACAGAATATAAAAGCACATTAGAAAACTTGCAAGATAGCTCTCCCAAGGTGAATCTAAAAATCGGAAAGGTGAGGAGGAAAAATAAAGCTTATCATATTGAAACAACAGATTTTTTTTGTAACTGAGATTTTTTAGGTAATAACGTTCTCTATGTTATTCTCCTTTCTTTTCCTTCAATAATTTCATTTTACCTAATCACAACCTCTTAGATTTACTGATAAAACAATGAAGATTTCAATTATAATAATAAAAAATTCTTGGCTTTATGTCTGTGTTATGTTCCCTTTATGCCTATAAGAAGCATTATGAGCATTGATAGCAGGGTAAAAAAGGTATTTACCTTTCTTAATTCTCTTAAGATCAAGACATGGAATATAGTGATTATTGTATGAGAAAGAGGAAGTTCTTAAATTATTCCCAAATAATATTTTGCATCATTTCAACTGAATATCAGTGATCAGTGCAAAGCAGCAGCAACTAAGCCAAAGATGTATTCGCCATCTCATGTGAACATTGAAATGGGTGAGGTGAGACACTAGAGGCAATGTTGCAGGGAATCAGTCTGAACAGTGTTGTAAAATGCACAGGGAAAGTTATTCAGGAACAGAGTCTCAGCTGGGATACATCAGCTTTCACTGGAGCTGTGCCAGGGTACCCCAGCTGGGAGCTTGGTCTTGTTACATGGACGTGAGACCAGGGCTCCGCTACTCCTAGATCCTGTGTCAAATCTCTCAGTCCTGGAATTTGCTGAGAGTTTCAATATGTTTCTGTTTCCACATTTCTATATAAAACCCACACTTGTTTACAAATCCTACAAATCCCAGGAGATGTCGGGAAGTGTGGGCAGTCAAGCAGTGGGTAGTCTGGATGTAATCGTGGGCTAGCTGTAGATTTGCTGATTCGATCAATGCACTCTTTCTGCTCTGCTACCTGCTTCTCTAATTCAATTTCCTCAGCCCTAACCTTGTTCCCAATACAGAGAACACATTTGTTTTAGAGTGAGAAATCAGGGACTTTCAAATCTAGAGCTGATTGTACTGAAGCAGATTCCACAGTGTCTTTTGGAAGGCACATATAAGCAAAACAATCCACTACTTCAAGTCCTTGCATATGAGGATTTCTGCCGTCTCTCTGTGCAAAACCAGACATGCACTGCTGCAGGGAGAGGTTCAACCACCAGCTCCTGCTCCTGGGAGCATCTATAGCTGGGAGATCAGAACCTGAATAGAATTTATACACTGACAACATTGTTGCTTTTACCAACAGATTTCCACTGTCTGCCTATCAATGGATACTGCCTTACTATGTTGGTGGGGTGTACGTGTCTGCGATGTCTGGCCTCCAAAAGCTGTTAGATGAGATACATATGAGAATCCTCCTTCTGCCTCATGAAAAGAAGAAATTCAGAGTGTTCAGGATGTGTTTGACATACTGAGCAATCAGTCTGAGGCAGAATAGCCAGCATTTTTCATTTTGAATAGAAGCTGCCAGGGCTGTTCTGTCTTGTGCAGATGCCAGCCTCAGCACTACAACCTATCTTCCACATCCAGCCCCTTAGGTGAAGCAATGCTTAATGTGTTGATCCTGGTGGCATTTAAGATGGTTATTGCTCAGTCCTGTCATGCGAGAAATACTCCAAGGTACATCTAGAAATAAAGCATTATCTGTCTAAAGATCTGCCAGAAACAAGTAGGCAGGGATCTTTGTTGATTTTAGGCCTGTTTATAAAACAAGCAGCATTTATGAGGATCTCAATTTTATAGACTAAGGCAAAAATCCCACCTACACCTCAGATTAGGTATTTAAACTGTTGTGCATGGTGTTGGATGTTGTATTGCTGATTTGATCTAGTCTGTTAGACAGGACTGCAAAAAAAATCAGTAAAATGTTTAGTTGTAGAGACTGGGTATGCACCCCCTGAATTTCCTAATAAGATTACACATCTATTCTGGTTTTGTAGTTGAAAGCATCTATTAATGGATTAGGACCAAATTATGCAGCTCACAAAAGGCGCACTAGTTCTCAAACTGCCTATGCCAGACCTACTCATAGCATGTTAAATTCATTTTCACAAGCTGTTTTTATCTGAAAACCACTAACAAAGATGCAGTTTGAAACATTTACCAGTTGGTCAGTAATGTGCTATCTTCTCATTACTGTGAAAAAATAGGGGAGGCTGGGATAGTTTGATTTCAGCATCTCCCAGTGAGCAACCTAAGCCTCTCAGAAAGCTTTCCATCCCCAAACAGCTAGGTGGGCCACTGAGAGTCACCACATCAGTTCTGCTTTGTGAACGTTGCTACTTCATTTGGTGTCACTTGTGTGGTCCTTCTCATTAAGTCACTGGTTCCAGGGAATTGCTATCAGTGCAAGACAAGCATACAGCACAAGTTGCAAGTCTGGAAGCAAATTCCTACAAAATGGTTTATATGCTCAGATCCTCCCCTTTATTGGTTCTTTGGACCAAAGTCAGTCTGGTGCTGTACAGCTTTTCTAGCCTCACAGTGACTGACACCAACTGTCCTGTCATGTGATGCTCGCTGTCACACACAGCCAGTTTCATCTCTGCCTGTCTGAATATCTTCTGATACCTCCGTTCTGCCTCAACCCCTTCTGATAAACAGTTCACACACCGGGAAATGAGTGGGTAGAAAAAGGCACTCAAATGAAAGTTAGACCCTAACAAGGATCTCTGGTGAATTGAGAAGGACTCAGCTTCACACAGCACTACTTAAGTTTCTCTCCTGTGGAGAGAAGTGATTCATCTTGAACAGATGACTGCTACATTCCCATTAGATTTGAGAACCAAGGGAGAAACTAGATTCGGTCTTTCCAGATACTTTTATCTACATATGAGGTTAATTTTCCTATCCCAGTGAACAGCCAGAGCTGTCAGAGGAAGGAAAATAGCTCTGGGTCACAGTATCAGGGTTACAACAGTTTCGGAATGCAGGTTTTGGTTTCTGACTGAAGCAGAAAGAATTTAGGATGAGTAAAAGATACAGAGACAAGAAATCTTATTAATTTAGGAAACACACATTGAATCACATCCAGAGCTAAGGGAGACCTTACAATGGATATTGGCATCCAAATCCAAATGCAGTCCAGAGGTCCCTTTTGTCAGTAACTACAAATCCTGCTAGCTACCTGCAAGAACACAGAGCTTTCATTTTGAATAGCAATATTTCCTACAGCCAAAGCTAGGCTTCCACATGTGCTCTGACACTGTCTCATTTGGGGAGCCAGATACCTACTATACAAGGTTACCCAGTGTGAGCTGGAAGGCCACACAAGCCTGTATAAGTCCATCAAAAACCCAGCCTAGAGATGCTTATATCATGCCTAATGCATGATGTCTTGCTTGCTTTCATCCTAGACTGATTGCTTTTGCATTCCTGAACTGGCTGGGATAAACTTCAAAAGGAAAGCAAGCCATGCACAAGTCTTCTTGGATCTTGGTGGTTAACAATGTCTCTTGTGAAGGGAGCTTCGCCTCCCTCCAGAAAAGAAAGTCCCTCACCAGCATGTCTCAATTCCAGATGTTCTAAACAACAGCAGTTGAATGAAAGCACTCCAGCATCACTATGTCCATGACCTCTAGATATGTAATAAAGAGAGGTACCCAGTGTATTTAGGCACCTATTGCCAAAATTGGTGCTCTATTCTGTATTCTGGGCAGACAAAGTCAGAGGTTGTCAGGGGTTCAGATACATTCCTGTACTTGGTACTTTCTACTAGCTGCTTCTAGGCTGCTTCTGAATACATTGTCATAGACCTATGTGGCCTACATCATTAGAAACATTCACTATGAATTACCCTTGAGACTGCCTAAGGTTCCCAATCCAGTTTTTCTCTATGCCCAGCTCTTTCACAGAATTGCCCTGCTGGGCTAAGTGCTACATTTTTTTAGGTACTTTGAAACTTATGTGAAGATGTTCAGCATGCCCATTTCAGTTAAATGTGTAGGTTCTTCTAAAAGAACTTCCAGGGTTCAGCATAACACAGCCAAAAAAGACTACATAGTCTGTGAAAAATCATAGTCATTTTGTCATTGACCTCTCTAACTAGCACGATTCTTTTTTTTATCAGCTCTCCCCTTTATTTCAGCAAGCTCTTTCTTTGTCTTCAAAGTGATCTTTTAATTTTGGCCTTATCTTTGGGTAGAGGTTAAGAAAACTCCTCTGTCTGATGTTGATCAGCCAGCAGGGAATGCTTATAGCATCAACTAAACAGCCTCTACTTTACCTCCCAAGAAACAAAACAAGAAATTCTCCAAGCCAGCTTCCCACAGCCTGGAAGGCCTGGGATTTACAACTTGTTTGAACTCTCCCAGGTGGTAACACACCAGGCTGCTGCAACACCATGCTTGGTGGCTAGTCCAAAGAGACTTCCTCATGCTGATTTATTTGTTCTCTCAATTTCAACAAGACTTTGTGTTTGTGTCTTTCTCTGATCACTGGCATTCTCCAGCCAGATCCAAAGACTAGACAATTTATGCTATATACTATTCTTGTCCACTTAGCAAAACACATAAAATCTGCAAAACAAAAGACTTATGGTAAAATGGATCAGATCTATTTGGAATTTCATGTTGACTAGTAATTAATGACTTCAAAAATTTAACCATATCCAGTAAGCACCTTCTCAAATCTCTCTGTGTTATTTTATCCCGTGTACTCTAGTTTGGGATAAAGAAGGAACAGGAAAGTGTGTGCAGAGAGCTTTCTTAAAGGAGCCAGACTACCAGGTATGCTCATATAAAATCATTTGTGCTTAATTATATGAAACATGTTCAGAAATAACACAGTTTATAGCATTTGGAAAGCACTTCACATATCCTTTTTGGTCAGAGGATCACTCTGGCACTAAAAACAAAGGGGGTTCTGTGTGTGTGTGTGTTTGTCTCTATATATGTGTATTTACATGGAAGTAAATTAACATACAGCCCTTTCCTTCACAGTTCCTGATAATTCCTGCAGTTTTAATGCATTAGCAATGCAAACAAGGAAGTGACTGTCAAAGGGTGAAAGGATAAATGGCAATACTTTCAACTCAGTGAGGCCTCAGGAAGCCCCATCATCTGCATGGCTTAGTTTTGCTCATGGAAGCTCTTGAAGACACTGTGAGGTTGATAACAGCCTTATCACAAGGAACCAGGACAATCATTTGGAAAAACAGAAGCAAGGACAGAATATATTTATGAAGGAAGAAAATTAAGTGAAAGGAAGCAAAAACCTAAGGAAAAAAGCTTTCAAAGAAGTCTTTTCAATAAATCAGGCAAAACCCCCTGCATTACTTCATTGTAGTACACAATTTGACCCAGAAAGTAAGATTTCACTTATTATGTGTTGCTGAATTCAAATATATTCCCTTATCTAATAACAGAATCATAAGAAAAATGACATAAAGTGATCCACAAATACTGAACAGAAATTTTCCAGAGGTACTAGATTTAGAATTATTAAAGTTTATTAAGAGTGTTCCTAAAATGAGTTCTCCTTTTCATGTCTTCATTAGAAATCATGGTGAGTTGTTGTTTGTTTTGGTTTGGTTTTTTTTTTTTTTCAAAATATGAGCTAGATAATTTACCTGTTTCCTATGCCAATCTCCTTTCTTCACTTTCATTCCTTCTGGTATTCTGTGACTAATATAGGCATCTCTGTCTGAAACTCCTCTTGTAAGCACCGAAAGTCATGAAATTAAGTGTCCCTTTTAAGTCTAATTGTGCCTCCTAAACACCTCAAAACACTTATTAGTCTACCAAAGAATGAAATCTCCTTCCTTCCTTTGTAAAACAGATGAGAAAGTATTTTTTTCAAGGCAGGGATTAGGAGAGAGACATAAAGTTGGTTTCTTTCATCAACTATGAAGCTGGACTGATAACAAAATGCACAGCTTGTAATGAACTTTAAAGATAAGATTTCTCTCCATTACACCTCCCTGGATTCACCAGTCCTCTCAACAGTGCCTGCCACCAGCTTTTAGTGAAAATTAGAGAGTTTGTGATGAGTACCACAGAGGAAGCAGTGGCTGTCACTGGACCACCACCTCATTTACCTCATTGAGTATCACCATCTGGGACAGTTAGGTCTTGGAGAATTAGCTATGCACAATACCAGAAATACCCTGAGATTTCTACCGTTGCTCACTTTCATGTAATTTTCTGATGAATTCAGGGCTCATATTGGGACCACTTCTGTTTAACATCTTTATCAATGATCTTGATGAGGAAATAGAAGGTAGTCTCAGTATGTTTGCAAACAAAACCAAGTTGGGTGGGAGTGTTGATCTGCTTGAGGGTTAGGGATGCTCTAAAGAGGGACCTGGACAGGCTAGATCAATGGGCCAAGGTCAATTGTATGGGATTCAACAAGGCCAAGTGCTGGGTCCTGCGCTTGGTCACAACCCCAGGCAATGCTACAGGCTTGGGGAAGAGTGGCTGGAAAGTGCCCAGCAGAAAAGGGACCTGGGGTGCCCAGCAGAAAAGGGACCTGGGGATGTTGATCGACAGCTGGCTGAATATGAGCCATCAGTGTGTCCAGGTGGCCAAGAAGGCCAACAGCATCCTGGCTTGTAACAGAAAAAGTGTGGCCAGCAGGACCAGGGAGGTGGTTGTCCCTCTGTACTCAGCACTGGTGAGGCCACACCTTGAGTACTGTGTTAGGTTTTGGGCACTTCAATAAAAGAAAGACCTTGAGGTGCTGGAGCAGGTCCAGAGAAGTGCAGCCTAAGCTGGCAAAGGGCCTGGAGAACAAGTCTTATGAAGTGTGGCTGAGGGAGCTGGGGCTATTTAGTCTGAAGAAAAGGAGGCTGAGGGGAGACCTTATTGCTCTCTACAACGACGTTGTAGAGAGGTAGGTGCTGGTATCTTCTCACAAGTAACTAGAACAAGAGGGAATGGCCTCAAACTGCACCAGGGGAGGTTGAAACTGGACACTAGGAAAAATTTTTGTGCTGAAAGGGTTGTAAGGCAGTGGAACAGGCTGCCTAGGAAAGTGCTTGAGTCACCACCCCTTTATATGTTTAAAAGCCATATAAATGTGGTTCTTGGGGATATGGCTTAGTGATGGACTTGGTAGAGCAGGGATAATAGTTGGACTTGATGATCTTAAAGGTATTTTCCAACCTAGATGATTTTGTGATTCTATGAATTTCTCATATAAGTTCCGGGTATTAACCAAAGCATTTTATCTCATCTCTTAGATATTTTTAAAAACAGTATTTTTAGTATTGTAATATATTTTATTTGTTTGTTCTTGCCATTCAATCTGCCTAAAGCTATTTCTTTTTTATTACTAAACATAAAATTGGAACAAAAGTTATTTTCTCTGCCAAAACACTCGTTCCAAGTCAATTTCACTTTTGCATGAGAAAAAGCTGTAGGGGATTGTCCCCATGAACTTTGAGTGTCTTTCAAATCTTAAAACTGAGAACAGTTCACACCACCTATAAATCTAGCTGCTATACTGTTTGATTAAAAACTGCACTTTTTAAATTAAACTGCTGCAGTAGGCAAGCTGCAGGACATTTTAGTTTCTATATATCTGTTCATAGATTCCACTTTGTAAAATCTCACTTCTCTTTTCCCTTCTTCAGTATTTAAGCTACATGTCTAATGGGAAATATCGGGATTTCCCAGTTGGACCAAACCCAAGACAATCTAGTCTGGTATTCTGTCTCTAAAAGTGGCTTTTTTCATGTAAATAGGAACAATCTGCTAGCCACACCAGAATTTCTCATGCCTCCTAAGAGACACTATCTTAAACCCTGAAAAAACATATAATATCACTTCCACTAAATACATATTAGAAAAATGAAAGTTTTTGTAAATATTCTGCCCTCAGTGAAGTAATTTTGTGGACCTGTGATGTTTTATTACAGCATGCTATGTGAAAAAGTCTTGTTTATTTCCTCCTTATCACATTAAATGACCCCCTTGTTCTTGCGTTTTCAGACAGCTATAGCTCCCGATCTACCATCTTCAATCCATGTGTTATTTTAACTACCTTTACTATCTATATCTACATTTACAGCTGTATCAATATATCTACTTTTGCCACTTACTCCTTCTGTGACTAAGTTACTGAGACTGCATTATGCAAAGTAACACCCAAATAGCTAATCGTGGTAATTTAACTCCTATGTAATCAGTGACTGTACTTACAAACAATATTCCAAGATAAACTTAATTTCTTTTCATGAGCTAAATTATCATACCTTAAATAACTCCTTTTCAAATAGTGTACCTGGAATCAGTGAAAATATTTCAGGATTTCAATAAGTGTGTTTAAATCAGCATTTCTTAAGTCCCTTTTACAGGTGCACACCTTGTCAAATGCACATCTGTGCTAGAAGTAAAAACTACCCACCCAAGCAGAGAACTCGTTATCCTGGTTTAGAAGCTAAAGCTCTCCTTGCCCAGAATAATGTGAGAGAGACCTCCCGACCTTGAAAGGAAAGGAATTAAAGTGTGAATTAAAGACTGAATAATACCTTAAGATACTTATTCTACCCCAACATCTTCCATTATAATTTTCAGTGTTGAGAATTAAAGTACTAATTAATTGGCAAATATATTGTGTTAATAGACTAACTGGATCTGCAGAAAAATTTTATTAGCAAATGTGTGAAATGCCATCAGACACAGACAAAAAATCCTTCAACATACAAAGCTGATTTAAATGTCCCCAATATTATTTCAGATCAGTTTAACACATATTGGTGGGTGGGTTTTTTTACTGTTATTTTTATTATTATTATCTTTATTTTTTTTAGCAGTGTTTAGAATTTAACTTCTTCAGTAAATGCTTCAATTTCTTTAGCTGGCTGCCTTACCAGGTGATGGGGGAATGGTCCTTATAAACAAAATCAGGCTTTGTGGAGCTTTTTTCTTAGTATAGAGGGAGGTTGAGACTTTGGAGTGATTGGATTTCACAGTTACAACAAAGTTAAATTCTAAAATGTAACATAGCAGCTCTTTATATTTTCTCTTCAGTGTACAGAGTTTCTTTCCAAGGACTACTAAAAATATTCCACAGTATTTCCAGAAACTCAACAGACTTTAAAATTGTGTTAGATATTATAAATAAAAAGAGCAATGAGAAATAGAACACCTCTGTGCATATCATGTTTATTTAATACTTTGTGTGCCTGTAGTAAACTGGGCATACAGAGCATGGAAAGGTATTTGATTTTATTTTTTGTTTTATAATAATGTATTGACACCAGGGGTGTCTTTTGCATCTTTTAACTTAATGAAAAGGAAAAAATCCTGATGAAATATTTTTGGGCTTAACATCTCTGCACTGTCTAGGAACAGGGTGAGTAGTCTGTGGCTGAACAGCACCAGTGACATAGGTTTTTACTCTCACTACAGTGTCTTGACAGCAGAAACACTTAACTCCAAATTGATGGAGAAAGCAGAAAAGCACTGGGCAAAAGTGTATGCCTGAGTGTTCCAGCACCTAAATACAGATTTAATCTTACTGCAGGATTTTGCCACTTTAAGCACACAAGATTTTGAGACTTCTAGAGCATTTACGTTTTAAAATTTTGGTTTATGTGTTTGTGTATGTTCTGCAATTATATCCATGAAGCCTCCCTCCTAAATGGCCCTATGGGAGTTTCAGTAAGAAAGCCTGGCATTGAAAAAATGTCAGGAAGGTGAATGAAGGCAGGGGTCTACTAAATCAGCACAACACATAGAAGCACAGAGTAAGGGAGCTTCAATAACTAACAAATTCATCAGAGAATAGTGGTAAGATAGAGCGAATGGTCAAAACTTGCTTTGGATAAGGATACATAAGAGTGGATATTTATCAGTGATGGAGATATATACCTCCATGAAGAATTGTGGTCTTCTAGGATGATTTCCTTCCTTCCTTCCTTCTTTCCTTCCTTCCTTCCTCCCTTCCTTCCTTCCTTCCTTCCTTTCCTTTCCTTT
>JAAGNO010021360.1:13778-28881 GCA_033439905.1 Ceryle rudis | reverse complement strand
CATGAGTGAAAGACTCAAGAAATCAATTTTTAAATCCACTGACAGAGCTTCCATGAAAATGGTTATTCAGCTCCAAACAAGACAGCTGAGTGGCAGCCTTAAAACTTCATTCTTGAGACAGCTGCCCAGGCTTGCAAAGCTGCACTCAACCCCCCTCCATGTAGAGACACGGGAATAAGCAGATGACAGCGTGTCACCATTTGGCCATTCTCATGAGTAGCTAAAAATACAGTACACAGATGAGAAATCATATTTGGCAACAGATTTTGATAAAAAATTACATGGTAAGTGAAACAAAAGAGACAAACTCTTTCCACTTTCTCCTACAGCTGCGAGTATTTCAGTTTTCCAAGCTTTAATTAGGTTGTTCCCAGCTTACAGAAAAATACATTTCTTATTGTGCAGGTTACTGATGTGGATGAGCCATGTGAAGACCTAATTAAAATAAATTATGATCTCCAAGCTCACCCTCATATCTAGCTGAAATGAAACAAAAATGGTGTGTAACACTGAGAAACATGATGAAATAAGAGCCAGGGCAAAAAGTGTTTGGATTCCTACAATGCCATACAGTGCAGAGCCCATCTCACACTCTTGAAAGAAACCTGTCTGTGTTCACATAAAGCTCCAGCTGAGTTCCAGCTCAGGAATAGCATTGCTCATTATCCTTTTACTCTCCTGGTGTCTGTGCTACCTGATGGAAACTCACTGACCACAGTTATCAAACCAGTCTTTGTGATCTATTCGGTTTCACGTCACTAACCTGGATACCTTACAGTATGTGAAACCTTGATAGGACCAAGCAGCCTGTGTAATAGCTAAAGAGACAGACATTTAATTCTATTATCGAATAACATGTAATATCTAATATCTATCTAATATCAAATATCTAATGGAGTGTTTAGTAACCAAGCTCCTTCAACCCATGCCTTTATCTTGCATATACCTATATACATATATAGGTATAAAAATACCTAGGAACACTTAGGTTGTAGTATATAAATCCTTTGTATATATGTACCTTTCCTGGACTCATATGCTGAACTGACAATCAGTGAGACTATATAAACTAAGTTCATAAAGCACATATGTTCACTTACAAGTCCTGTTGTCCTAATCATCTAGACAAGTCAGCCCTTTGAAGAGTTTTACACTTTCTGATTGGCTTTTCTTCCTGTGCAGATGGTTCCTGGTGCATGTCCAGATCTTCTTCCAGGGCTGAACAACAATCAGGATGTCTTGAGTGATGGTTCTTTCTATCTGCCATGGTAATAAATCTGGATCTGGTTACCTGTAAGGTACTCTGAAATCCACTGGAATAAAGAACAATGAAAGACATTGGAGAATATTCTTCAGTAAGCTTTCCTGTTAACCATTTTGCTTTTCTCCTCATATGTTTTTTTCAAAGCTGCTGCCTGTCGATATGCAGACATATGCATTCTGATAAAACTCAGATGAAAGTGTGTCAGCTCCAAACCCAATTTCTAGATGTAAATAACAGAAAAACTAGAGGCAAAAACAAATAACAACCAACCAACCAAACATAAAACAAATGGACAAACAAAAAACCCAAAACAAACAAAAAACAAACCAAAACAAAAAACCAACCAACAAACAAACAAACAAAACCAAACTACAACAACCCTAATATTCTGATTACATCGCAGGTTTTCTCTCTTCAGACAACCTGCACGAATCTTGAGATTTTTGTAGACTACTGATCTTTAACCTTCACAAAACTGGGAAAAAAACCCATCCAGATGATTAATTAGAGAAAGTTATACAAATGTGCCATTTTTAAGAAGAAGGAAGGAAACTAGCAAAACACATAAATGGGTTTTATGCTCATGAGGTCTTCAACCTGTTAAGAAAAAAAGCTCATAGGAAAATAGTCTAGACTCCTTGGTACCCACTGTGACTGGTACCCCTGACCACAGTAATGTGATTAGCATAATGAACACCATTTTCTGAGAAAAACAGCCATTCTCTGTGACCGAGCAGGTCACATATTCATTATTATTAGTCCCTGAGGGCCCTGTGTACCAAGTAGACAAACCAAGCAGCTCTCTGCCAGCTTCAAGGTTACTGGGTGCCAGGTCAGTTACTCCCTTCCTTACTGGCCTTGAAGGTTCCAGGCACTCAGCCAGCCAAGTGGTGTTGACAGCCCAGCACAGGGGAGGGAATCATGACAGCACAGAGCACTGTCCATAAAATCAAGCTGCTACAAGTCCCAAGAGAGAACTTGGACCTGAACCACTGCTGCACAGTGAGATCCAGGACCTGCATGGCCAGGGACACCCCCACCATCCTCTGATGCTTCCAGGGACTGAGGGTATGACGCAATGACTGTGATGTGATTTTTGAGCGTAGATGGTGTTTGTAACATTGATACAAAAAATCAAATATTAAGATCCTATCCGATCTGCAGAGGGTCTGGGGGATCAGAAATCCTAAATTAAATTGTATTATAAATTCTGCATTACATTGCTTATAGATTGTGCTATACTGATTCTTCTTATAGAAATTCCATGCCATACTAGTCATAATTTCTGTGCTATACTAACCATAATCTCCTGCTAAGAAAATAAAGTTTTACTTGTAGCTATGATTTTGTGCCTTCATTATTCTGCCAAAGATCCTGAAAAGAACTTGTCAACTCAGTGTTGGGTAACACCCACATATGGTACAACATTTAGCAGAATGTTTTATAGAACAGTGTGTGGATAACTAGGAATTCCTTGCTACAGTAGCTGAGTAATTTCAGGTGAAATTTAAGCTCCTGTGTAAACCATTGCTTCCAAGACCTTTGCAGAACACATCTCCGATGTCCTTTTGTGACCATGATTTCCTCCCCACTACACAAGTTATCAGTCAAAACAGGCACATTCATCAGAGAAATTAGATTACATCATACCTGGGATGAGGTTTGCTTGCAGCAACAGCAAGTGTGCTTCTCTAGCAGCTGCAATATGAAGAATTTATGGGGTTATTTTTATCTATTGTCTTCTCCTTCTTCCCAAATTCCTCACCCTGCCAAATTACTTTATTGTTTCCTTTGAATAGGAGCTCACTTTCAGATTAGATCTTTTGCCTTATTTAAGTTTATTCCATGCTAGGATACAAAATGCAGCAATTTGTGTTTTCCAATGACAAACATACCAAATTAAAAAAAAAAAAAGGGAAAAGGAAAAAAAAATATCTTCAACACTCTATACAATAGTAATGTACTGGGAGTTTATGAAGACAGAAAGGTTGTGTACTTAGATGACACAAATATCTGTGGCTGATAATCTACATACTGGTAGCCAAGTTTCTGACTGCATTACAGCATGTTATATTTTTCCTCATCAGTAAACAACCGTATTTTCAAAAATTGTCAGTATTACTGAGCATAATTAAAAAACAACGCTGAAAACAAATTAATAGTTGTAATTTTCTTGAGAAGAGATCTAAAGATGTGCTCCATAAACTCCATTATCTTCCAGGATACTTTATTAATGAAATTTATGATTAATCTCTGGGTATCACATTAAAATAATTTACCTCATTAATCTGCAAACAACATTGGCTATATGTGCAGTGTTCTCCACTCTGTCATGACATATTAAATCTCTATGATTGCCAGTTCTTGAGGAAGAGCAGAGCTTGATGTGATATATGCTGAAACAGACACATCATTTTCCCGTAGTATCCACTGCCTTTTACAGTAAAGAGGGAGACTACCAGCCACTCATCCCTTTCCATAGCTCAACTAGATAAATCTGACACCTTTTGATGTCCTTAGATTCAAAAATAAATATCATAGGTGGAAAATGAAACATTCAATAGAGGTGTGTTAGAGTAGTTAAGTAGACTGGAACTTGCTTGGGTAAGATATCTTCTCTTTCCCAGCTGCTTTTCTACACATAATCACAGAGTGGGACACAAGGATGCTTCTGGTACAAGTTGGAGCAGAAAGTCGTGCCAAACATCTTGAAAGAACATTTGCATTTTCTGTGGCCCTATCTACGCAGAGATGGCAGATGGAGAGCTGTGTAGACGGCTCAGCCTTGAGTTGTCCACAAGACCCAGGCCATGCCAGGCAATGCTGCAACACAGAAAGAACCAAAACATGATCTGAGCCTTGAAATTTCTCAACAAATGGGATGCCCTAAGTCTCACTTGAAACCGCTATTCAGTTTCCTGAGAAAGTAAAATAAAGAG
Source organism: Ceryle rudis (assembly GCA_033439905.1). NCBI lineage: Eukaryota > Metazoa > Chordata > Aves > Coraciiformes > Cerylidae > Ceryle > Ceryle rudis. The sequence goes on along the minus strand of JAAGNO010021360.1, from coordinate 24,678 downwards.
AGCTTGGCGGGCTTCAGCGGTGGTTTCAGCTGACAACTTCTGCATCTCCAGCTGGCATAATCCAATCGGGCATAGTTTTGCCACAACCACCTGGAGGGTTTCAGCCACAGCCTTGTGTATTCAAACTGTACAATCAGTCATGTACACCAGGGGATAAAAGTCCTAAGGTTTAGCTCAGGAACAGGGAGTCGCCTCTCCAATGCTCACCTGTGTGGAGACCCTTCCCCCTTGGTCAGGACATCAGCCAAGGTGACTTTTCTAAGATTGAGAGCGCTTACCTGGAGGGTAAGAGATTATTTAGCATGCTGTAAGTTTGCAAACATGAGTGATTAAATAACACATGCATAATATTTAGCATGCTTTGTAATTTTTTATAGTGTATTCTCGCTTTTAAGTTGTAATAGTGCATTCTTCCAATCTACCCATAGAAACCTGCATCACTGGTGTCTTAGACTACAAAGAGATGGTTTGCTTGGGCCTTACACTTCAACCTGGGAGTTCAAATAAACCATTTGCTTAAACCTTGTGGTCCAGTCTCTTTTCAAAACATGTCTTTTCTAAAGACCACAGTCATACTTTTACTGCTGGAAAAGTATGGATGTTACATGAAGTCAGCTCAATCTTTATGGACACAAGGCAATGCAGTTTGATTTTGAAGAATCCAGTCATGGTTGAACTAAATTATTTCAGTTATGTGGAAATAAAACCTGCTGTGCACCATGGAGGTTTTCAATGAGATAGCCAGTTCCATATAAAACCTACCTTTCACTTGAGGCTTTAGAGTACCTGTCACCACTTCCGTGCTGAAACATGGAAAAAAAGAAGTGTCCATTCATCTGCCTGAGTCAATGCTGACAAATGGCTAAACCCCTGAAAACCTCAAGATTCGTAAGTTATATGCCCTGCTTATAATCTATTTCTCTGCTAAACCTTCATTCCATTAAGTAAGCTGCAGTTTTTCCTACACATAGCTTTCCCTGTGGAATTAAACCTTCTAGTCCTTTTTATACCATTACCCTCCTCTCTCCTGATGTCTTACAACTGGTCAACACTGTTAAATGCTATTCTTCCTACAGTCTTCTCTTTCCTAGACTTGTAAATTCATTTTTTCCCAATATTGTCTTGGAAGAAAAAGGAATTTAACCTGTTTAAATGAAAAATTATATTTTGTTTCCTTACACCACACATTTTGTATTTGTAAAGGTGCAAAGTTGATTAAGTAATTAATGCGTGTAAATTAGAAATAAGGTGTAACTTTCCTTTGAAACTGAGAATTACATTTGCTGCTTTTAAGAGTTTCAATTTTAGAGTTTCAGTTAAAGTTATATAGGTCTGGAATATTCTATATAGAGGTTTTCAAAAAGTGCTTTCAGTATTAGTTGAATGTCCTGGCTATAAAGAAAAAACACAGCAGTTATAATTATACAGGCTTATTTTAAGACTATTAAAGTTAGACTTGCATGGTTGGTGGTCCAAAAGACTTACTTACCTGAGGCAACCGATCCATATTACGGTCCTTACCTCAGATCTGGTTTTGCAACCTGGGCTAGATTTAGAATGACTCTTTCTCGTTAATTTGCTAGGGCAGAATTTGGTTCAGATCAATTAGTCATGTTTTCTCTACCCAGTCCGAGGTTTGCTTCTTCAATATGTGAAAAGGGATGATCCTATTGTGGGCATTGCTGAAAAATAATCCTAAATCCATCTAAGCCATATAGCTTGAACTAAAAAGAATGTTAAAATGAGTTTAGAAGTTATCTGGGAGGGTCTTTTCCCCATCTGATTTAGTATCTCCTTTGCACTAAACCATAATACATTAGCCTGACAAGAATAGATCTTTTCTGCATGGGTCAAAGGCCAAGGAAGATCAATCTTTTAGGTCTGAGAACCCATTTATGTGCTGATTTTGCTACTTCTGTTGCTACCACTCCCTTACTGGCTCACAGGATCCAGAACTCAATTGCCTTTGGGTTCAGCAACAGTAAAATATAAATTAACAAGGCTACATGCCAAGAAGGTGACATAAATAGCCTCCAATTAGAGTAGATCAAAATCTACTCTTTTTATTAACATTGCAATTTCAGTTTCTGCTGAATCGTGAAATTATACAGACAAAATATGTTTATGTCCATATAATATTTGAAAGGAGACTATATTTTCGATCAGTAACCAGAACACAAATTCCGATAAGCAGATAGAACTTCCTTGAAGGCAACAAACATTCTTCATCTATGGCATTGTTAAATAATGCAACATGCCCATAAAAACATCTCAGCTCAAAAGGCCCATGCTATGAGCTACCATTGATATTTAGAACAATAAGCTGCTGGTGACATTTTGGGAATGTAAAACATAAAAAAGAGGAAGATTTAATTTCTTATGCAACAGGAAGAATCTGAAAGAACAGACAGTAAAAAGCATAATCTAATTCTGAATCCTTTTAAATGTAAGAAGTACTCAATGTGGCATTTAGCTGGCCTCTAATAAAAGTACAACCTCCCTTCTGACCGAGGAAATTAAAGGCTCATATATTAGAAAACGTGAAAAATAAAACTGCTCCTCTGAATTGGAAAGAGGGGAAAGGAAGAAGATATGTGGCTGCTTTTTCATAGTAAAGTAGGAGACAATGTAAAAAAAAGAAACTTAAAAAGCACTGGAAGAACCACTGAAATCTCACATTCCCTCCCCCCATCCTTCTTTGGATCAGAATTATGGCATTTGCCTCTTAAAGAGGTACCCATTTTGTTGAAGACAGATATTTTTAGGGCTGAGGTTTTTTTTCTGACCAGGTAGTCACATTTGCTAAGTATTTTTATATACATATGCATATATAGCTATGTGGTGTGCATATATCTACCTATATATATAGATGCATATACAAATGCACACAAAATATGGATGTTTACTATGCTAAAGAAAAATTTAAGACTATGCAGGTTTTATTTGCATATCTGCATTATTGTTTCCTTCACTGTTTTAAAATATGCAAAGAAACATTTGGAGAATAAAAATTTTCTTTAGTTTTGAAAATGAACAGGATGCTCAACCGTTTCAAAGATTACTCAGTGCTAAAACACATGCTGATGACTCTCACTGTCATCAGAAGAGAGGGTATTGCAGCCAGCCTGGGCACATTCCAGCTTGATACACCCTAAGCATAATCATTCAGTTTTACTTTTATGCCTTTTGCAGCATCTTCATTACAGCCTGTTTTCAAAAGCATGTATTACATTTCCTGCTGAGTGGATATGCTTCTGTCTTATTGCATATTTATTTGGTTTATATGCCAGTGTACTTGACTCTGTTTGCATGCGTGTGTATGCATTAAAAGTCATCTTTGGATGATCACTTTATTGATTCCCACTTTTATATCAGCTTTAAGGACTGAAAAGTGCTTTATATTGTGCATGAGTACTTTACAGCGATGGTACTGGTAATGGATATGGCTCACCAGCTACAGAAAACTGTATACAACAAATACTGAATTTTCTATTGGTAGTACACAACAAAAGTATATTGAAACCACAATACAGTGACAAAGCTGATGCTGTGACTAGTGTAACAATTCATTGCTGTCTAAGAATCCGTAACCCACAGAAATACATGGCTCTAGAAAATGGCAAAATCCCTCTAAAAGTGTGAAATAAACAATAAGCTATTGGTAATGTTTACAGTTTGGTTTCAGTAGGGCACTGAAACTATAACAATGCTCATGTTGCCATAGATATAGCCTCATACTTTGTATTTCTAAATGAGTTTTAAAAAGATAAACATTTTCAGGCAGGAAGGAAGAATTAATTTTTAAACCTGTGTCTTTTGCTTAGATGTATGACAATCGTCTTACCAACCCAGCTCAGACCAGAGATACAGCTTTAGAGAACAGGCTAAACTGTTCAATAAGTCTGGACAATCGTTGCCAAAGAGAATAAATTCATTAAATAAATAAATAGATTACAAATTCCCAGTGATGTGTGTAGTTAATCCACTATATATTTAAATGCCAGCACAAAACATCACCTGGAAAAGCAATTGCTTTCTACTTTTTAGGGTTGCCTCTTTACTTCTATGTTATATTTTTCTTTTCAAAACATATTCAGGAAATCACTGTTCTGTGACCAACCTTAGGTTTTACATTTACTTCCAGAATTGTCCAGAAGTAGATATTAAAAGTTCCACTTCCCCAGTATAACAATTGAAACTGGAACCAAAGGTGTGCATCAGTTTTTATTCAGCAGCAGAATAGTAATGAAGTGTATTTAGGGTTTTGGGCATTAAAACCACACAACTAATTAGCTGGCACAGAACATCAAGAGATGGCACTCTAGAATGCGTAACAATGCAGGTGTATTTTGAAGCACCAATAAAAATTTCCTGCTGTGTGACCCAAGACCTGTGTAGCACACTGCTTTATGGCTTCTCTTCACATCTGCCCTCAGCACAACTGTAGCCAGACTCATCCACTTGTACATGTTGGCTGGGCTACATTTGAGCTTGTTACAAGCACATGGGGAAACCATTGATATGCATGGATTTACCTCCAACATCTCCAGGGTGATCAAGGCAAAGGTCTGAACCAATTTTGGTAGGATGCATTCTTGAGAAAAACACTGCTTTTTTCCAGTGTAACTGCCCACCCAGCTGCTTTCAGCCCTTCTTCTCAACAGGACAGAAGAAGAAATTAAGGTGGAAAGCTCATGGTTTCAGACACAGACAGTGAGATCACTTACAAATTACCATCACAGGTAAAGCAGCTTTGACTCAGTGAAAATTAATTTTATTTATTGCCAGTTAAAATAGGTTTGGATACTGAGAAACAAAGACAAAAATTAAAATACTTTCATTTACATGCCTTTTTTTTCCCACACTCAGCTTCACTTCATTCCCAACTCACCTAATCCTTACACCTACAAGTGGTGGTTTGAGGATGGGGAATGAGAGTTTTGGTTGGTTCATAGCAGTTCATACCTGCTGATTCTTCTGCTCCACATTTTTACCCTGCTCCAGTGTGGGCCTTCTCCATGGGCAGCAGTCCTTCAAGAAATTGCTTCACCATCAGGCCTCTATGAGCAGCAGTCCTTCAGGATAAACCTACTCCAACATAGGCTCTTCACAGACAAGCTTCCTTCAGGGCATGTCCACCTGCTCCAGTGCAGAGTCCTCCACAGGCTGCAGTGTGGATATCTGCTCTGGTGTGGTCTGCCATGGGCTTCACAGAGACAACCTGCTTCACCATGGTCTTCTCCACAAACTGCAGGAGAATCTCTGCTCTGGAGTGTGGATCACCTCCTCCCCTCCATCCTCACTAACAGGGCTGTTTCTCACACTTTTCTCCTCACTCCCTATTCCCATGAAGCATTTTTTACCATTTCTTAAACGTGTTTGCAGAGAGGTACCATCAGCTCGTCTGATCAACTCAGCTGTGTCCTCTGGTGGGTCCATTATGGAGCCAGCTGGAACCGTCACTGTCCAGCATGAGGACAGCCCCTAGCCTTTTCTCACAGGGGTCACTCCTGCAGCTCCCCCAATACCAACAACTGGATACAGACATCCAACACTCAGAAAATCCTGTTTCAAACTCTGCAATGAATGGACATGGGCTTGGTCCCTCTGCCACATGCAGCTTCTGCCACGTGCAGCTGTTCCAGAGGAAGTTCTCAAAATACTTTATCTGTGTGTCTCTGTCCTTTCCCAGGAATGACTTAAAAACAAAGAAAGAAAAAGCCATTCAAGAAAAAGAATTTCAGCTCTGACATAGAACTTTGAAGACCAAATAATATAGTTTATAATAAGTAACTGAATTCCCTTTTAAGCAGGTCTGTCATTTCCTTAATATCTAAGGGTTCATTTCAAAGATGATGATGAAAATCTAGGACTTTCTGGTATGTATGTTAATCATTAGAGTTTATGAACACCATCTCAATAATAAAAATTTTAAAAGTGGGAGAAAAATAATAGTAATACATTTCTATATGCCATAAGCTGACTGGCTATAAACTGTACTGCAGAGAATATCTGAGCATATTTGCAGATCTGAAAGCCAGCTTGTGAGTTTCTTTTTCCATAAAAATCACTGGTCTTATACATCAGCTATCTCAACACAATATATGAAACGATTCACACCTCATAAAGTAATCTGAACAGCTTTGTCACCTTCTCTCTTTTTTTTTCCCTCAAACTGTTTGGAGCCTTGATGCAACAATGATACTTCAATGTCAGTCTAGCCCAGTCGCCATGGCTCATTCCCACTGTCATAAAACTGAAAAGACAGTTCCACTGCTCTGTCTGAAAAGAAAGTTGTATTATTTAGCTTTATCAGAAAAAAAATTGTATTGCTCATGATAGTATCTGCCCTTCCAGTTAGGTTTTCTTGGGCATTTTTGCACAGTTTCATAAGTAATCATATTGCAGTGCTTGAATCTGAATCCGTGAGAACTATTAAAGCATATGGCAAAGTCGCTGAAGTCATCAATCAGAAAAGTCAACTCACAGCTATAAGAAGATATTTTTGCACTTTCCATTTAAATGTAAGCAAACTAAAGGCTTCTGACTAGAAAATAATCCACTCAGAAGCAATTAACATCATTAACAAGGCTCTTCAGTTGGTTAAAAAATGTTTACTGACTGAATCTTTGTTTTAGGTTCTTTCTAGCTTTTTTGTGTAAAAAACAATATGTTTGAGGAAGTGATGGCTGTAGTGTGCAGAGAACTCTGCAATAAATTTGCCTTAAATACGCATCGCCCAAAGCCAAACCACTGTAAGCAGATTTTTTTTTTCCCTATGCGATTGGCTTGTGCATTAATCAGAGAAAAATGACACCCTTGAAACCGATGAAATCAAAAATTTCTAGTAAAGAAAAATCAACCAGATGTCTTGTGGTCAGTTCTTAGAATTTGTGTATAGAACAGAAACCTTTCGGGGGAAGAAAAATATCTTCCATTTTTTCTGTGATACTATGCAGAAACTGAAAAGAAAACATTAGAACAGGTGCAATTTGCAATTATTTTCTGTTGCAAAATCAAATAAGGTCAAATCATATCATAAGTGAATGTGGAGTTTGTGCGGGCTTGTTTAGTCAGCGCTAAACAACTAAAGAGAAGTTCCTACCAGCAGCAGTTTGTGGTCAAAGCAAGAATCAAGGAACAAGAAAATTAAGTGGTCTTCTATTTGTTAGAGTTTTTATATTTTTTTAGGAACACAAACCACAAATACAGCATTGAATATAGACAGAAAATCCAGTCTTCCAGTAATGTCACATTTTACTGGTAAAATCATCATTATTATCCAGTGGCTCATGCCATATATGCCTTTTGCTTTCTTGCAACCCCCAGACCATGGTGAGAATGAGCATGCACAATGTGTGTTACGACCATGCAGAAGCTGGTGGAAGATGCTGTGATAAATACTCTAACACCAACACTTTTGTTCAAAATGCGACCCCCACTTTTCCTTAAAAAAACCAAACCAAACCAAACCAAACCAAACCAAACCAAACCAAACCCAAAACAACAAAACAAACCACCAAACTTTCTTTTAGTAGTTTGTACAAATACTTGTCAAATTCTGTGGAGTTAAAAATCAGTACTGGGGAACAAAGATCTTCTGAAGAGTGGAACAGGAAGTGGTTTAGGCTATCTTACCCCAACTTCTTTCCATTTCCATGGAAATAACTCATAATGATAAAGAGCCTTTGTTTTGCACTGTTTGAAAATAGGTGTGTAACATGATTTGAAGGGAAGGAATGGCAGTGAGTTAATCTATGCTGTCTGAAGAGATGATAAATGATATAAATGATATAAATGATATCATTGCCTTCCCAACTGGTCTCTCCAAACTAGAATTGGCTCAGACAATGCTGAAACAAAGTAGTTAGTATTGCTGTAGCTCATTAGTTGCTATTCACTGTTGCAGAATAACTGCCTTACATATGTGATATTGGCTCCAGTCTGCGTTAAATAAAAGTGTTGTAGAATTCTGAAATGCATTAGTGTCTTAGCCATTAAGGCTTGGCTTCAATATCCCACAGACCAAGGAGACAGAAGAAAATATTTAGGGCAGCTAGAAAAACAATTAGAAGAAAGAAGACAAAAATGGTTTCCAAATTACCAGTCCACTTGTAGACCATAATGAGATGGTAGTGGTGCATTTAGCTCAGTCCTAAAACTATATTATCCTTCTAACATTTTTGGGTAAAAGACTGACGAGTCTGAGAGGGATCTGCACATTTCTTTGTGGACATGAACAGTTTAGTAAGATCCCCAATTTAAAGTTTTTCTGGGTCCCATTAAAAAGTAGTAGTTATGGCAGTAGACAGATATGAAAGGCAAAATAAAGGCTAAATCATCCCATGAAGCTGGGACTGAGATCTGTAAATCTCTCTGAGGAAAAAGAAGAGTGAAGTGTATTTAAATTTATTGTGTTTTGCCTGAAGAAAGATGCAAAGTCATAATGATTCCCTGCTTTGCGAACTGAAGATAGCAAAAGTCTTGTTAGCCCAGCAACTCTTAAAAAGTTGTGCCCTAAGAGGCTTTCTGGAGGAACTTCCTAGGGAGATCACAGTCTTATTTAGGATGGCAGAAATCCCAGAAGGATACATTACCACTTTTAATGATAGCACTCCATAGGCTTGCTAAAAGCCTCAGCCTGGTTTAACATGAGTTTCCAAGCCCTTGATTTACACTAACAATTAAACTTGCTTTTCTCAGTCAAAGTGTGGGTTGATTGTGCACTGACAGTGAGAGGAAAAACTACAGGGAAAGATATAACCTGGCATAAGAGAAAAGAAAAAATTGTCACTGTTCATTGAAATATCCTTTAAACTCATTAACTGCAAATGAACACTCAAATAATAAGTATCAGAAGGCAGCAAGCACAGTGATTTATTCTGTAAAAACAAATTCCATGTTTCTCCACATAAATCTAACTGTAAATGAAGGTTACATGCTTCAGACTGCCTAAAGAAAAAACAAAATGTCAGACTTTCTGAAAAGATGGTGAAACCTGAAGTCAGTAGATCCCATAGATAAAGTATTTTCATAAACAAAACAAAGTCTGCAGTGTCACCTTTTCTCTTAGATAGCAAATACTACAAAATCAAGCCACAAAATGTGGTGTTAAATATGGCTGGTCTACTCAAACTTTTAATTAGTGTGAAAGCACTGATTTCTATAGCCAATTAACCCACTATATTCTTTGCTAAGTATTTTCTTTCTACTTTGTATTTATGCTCAGCAAAATTCTGCTGGTCACTAAAATAGCACTGAGTGGAAGACTAAACTAGTACAGTGAATTAAGACCATATTCTTTGTGTTGACATCTTAAGACATAATGCCTTTGTGGAAATGGGATTGGACTCAAGGCCAGTATGACATCTCTTACCTGCAACAGACTGAAATAATCAGTACCAACAAGGTAATGATTTAATTTTTTTATGCTTATATATTAATGAAAACAAGATGGTGTGCTGTGGATATACTCTTCCAGTGACATTTTAGAAACAGTAAATTTTATTTTTAACAATTATTAAAAGACAATGTAAATAAGGAATGAGCCTGTTAATAACTTGTTTTTCCTAGGTTTCCCATGATTGAAATGACCTATTGACTAAATTTAGGAGTAAGTGAACAAAGGGAATTGCCACTGCAATTAACATTGTGATCACGTTCTCATCAAATATATTAAGTAACATCTAGAAACTGTAAACTAATTCTTTATGCTTGCTTAATCCCTGAAATATCACAATGTACATTTCTGACATTTAAACTATTTCTGATACCAATAGTGAAAGCTTTGTAATATTCTAGATAAAGCCTAGTGCAAAGAAATGTAGAATAGATCATTCTGAATGTAAAACTCTAATTACAACAAGCCTCTGCAGTGTAATTAGACATAATAAAAAATAACCTTCCATTCAAGATGGTTAGATAAGCAAGAAAGTGAAAGTGTATAAGCTACATCTCCCTGGACTAAGTGCCCCCTAAAGCACACAGCGGTGGTGTATTTCAAAGAGTGCTGTCTGTGTGCACATACAAAATGTAAAGCAATTTTTTAAAAAGATTAATTTTTCATGAGCATTTTTATGTGACCCTTTTTCCCCTGAAAGCATTGTGCAAAAACCTGATTCAGATGAGGTGCTATCTGCTGAAAACCACAGGGGAGGAATTGTGTTATCTCTTTCATGGAAAGGACAGACCTAATTCTAGATCTTCAAATTCATGAAGGCAACTCTGCATTTTACAGACAGATATGAAGAACAAGTTGTTGCTGCTGTAGAGCCTGATCTGTCTCTCCTGGGTCTGTATAGGTGGCAAAATTTTTGAGCAGGTTCTCTCTCCTCTTTCTGACTCACAATGTAATAAACTCCATCAGGAAGTGTTCCCTAGCACTAATCTCCACACCAGGTCCATGGGTTAGACCATTGCAGAGCCATGGCCTGTCAGATGTAGCCCCAAGACCACACTGCATATTTTGTTTCTCTTTTCTTGCATCTGCCCCCTTGTAACTGAAACACTTCCTCACTCCTGCCATGTCAGGACAATTTAAGAAAGTTTATTTTACTAAAAACCAAATAATGATACCATGACCGTGTTTGATCGTGAAGTACTTTGATAGCTGGCAGAATGCTGCTTATGGGAGGCTGGAGTTTTCAGATTTGGGAGATTAGTTCCCACTTATGTCAAGGTACGTTTAAATAACAGATTAACCAGTGCCATTGTGAGGTGGAGAGACAAACCTTCCTGTCGAACAATCTCTTCCTCCCCACTGAAATCAAGGAAACCATCTTAGTAGCCAAGGACACAGCCTTTTCAAATCATCTCTCTCCTCCATACAATGACTAGACAAACCATTACCTTAGAAAATTAGTGTTAGAAAATTTGGTCCATCCTCAAATGTCTTCCAAAT
>JAAGNO010021360.1:0-10227 GCA_033439905.1 Ceryle rudis | reverse complement strand
GATGGATACAAATTTTTCAATATATTTAAGAAAAATATTTTTATTTTATTTTTAAGAGTTTTTAAATAGATACAAAAGTCACCATTCACAAAAACAGCAGTGAAGAGCCAGCTGGGACAATAACCTTAACTTCCCCTCATCTGAAAGATGTTTTTGTTCTGTCCCAGAGAAAAGTTTTGGAGGAAGACAACCCATGTCCCAGCAAAGTCCAGACTGGGCTATGGCACTTTCTTGTCTGTTGGAACAGCTTTACTTCATATAATGTAATATTTAATATAGAGAAAGAGATGAGGAGGACCCTATAACCCCATGTTACGGTCCTTCTCAAAGCAGCTGCAATCCCCAGCTGCTCTGGACCTGTGCAGGTAAAACACCTTGAGTTTGTGTGTAGCTGCAGATCTAGTGAAACTACATTTTTTCCAATCAATAAACAACCACCCAGTGCAAGTTTATTCATTTCCAGCTTTCCTGGCTCGCCTCAGTGAACTGTGCTGCATACAGCTTCTGATCTAGCTGAAAACTTTGCAGAGAAGATATTGCTAGCAGCTAGAAGTCTTTTGTCCTTACAGGTTTACCCTATCACCTTGCATTGTTTAAATGTGCTGCATTCTATTACAAAAGATAAATATAAATGACAATAGAGGCATATGTGTTTTCAAAAGGGAAAGCTGTTTTAATCAGGATAGCTAGAGCTGCTTCCCAGCAGGTAGTGGCAAATCCAGTTTTGAGGGGATTTACCCTTCAATCCCTTTTGAGCTATTCCGAACAGCAGAGTGAGTTGGAGATCAAGTTACAGACACTCAGGCAAAAAAAACACAGAGGAGGCACAGTGCTCTACCAGCATGCTTTCAAATCGAAGACATGAAATTGTAAAGATCTAAAAAAAAAACAACCCCAAAACCAAAAAACCCACACAAACAAACAAACGAACCACAAAAAAAACAAACCCCCTCCCACCATCTGTCTGAAAGACACTCACAAAAACAAACAAACAAACAAACAAAAAACATCAGGACACAAACCAGAATGGGAAAATTTAATTAAACGAAATAGGAAAAGGACTACTGTCATGGAAGAGCAGAATGGCAATATCCCCAAAAAAGGGAATAAAAAATCTTTTATATGTATTACCAAGGAAGGAAGATGTAAAATTTTTATCTCTCTGTCTGGTTGTAATGCACATATCCTCAATCTGCCAGGCTGTCTCAGCAGTACCTTCAAACAGAGCAAGGAGGTAGTCAAATCCGTATGGTTAAAAGGAGAAAGCTGTCTAGCAAAAAATCACCCAGGACTAGCCCATGACCTTGACTGGTAGGTCATACCTACGTCAATCAATGGTGGTTGTCCTAAAGGTTCAACTAATTAAGTGGTATTGTTCAAGAAGTGAAGGTTTGTGGTCCACATAGAGGGAAAGAAAAGTGTTTTTCTAGTGATTAAATTGCTCTGCAAAAGAAAATACTTCAGGATTTTAATCTATTTATATATTTCTGATGATGCTTTTCCTTTCTGTTCATTCACAGAATCATAGAATCATAGAATGGTAGGGGTTGGAAAGGGACCTCTAGAGGTCATTGAGTCCAACCCCCCTGCCATCACAGGATCACCCAGGGCAGCCCACACAGGAACAAATCCAGGCAAGTTTTGAAAATCTCCGGAGAAGGAGACTCCACAACTTCTCTGGGCAGTCTGTTTCAGGCTCTGTCACTCTCACAGTGAAGAAATTTCTCCTCATTTTGAGATGGAACTTTCTATGCTCAAGTTTATATCCATTATTCCTTTGTCCTATTACTGCGCACTATAGAAAAGAGATGGGCCCCTTCCATTTCACACCCACCCTTCAGATATTTATAGGCATTAATAGGGTCCCCTCTCAGTAGGGTGCCCTCTCAGTCTTCTCTTCTCAAGACCAAACAGCCCCACTTCCCTCAGTCTTTCTGCACAGGGGAGATGCTCAATTTCTTTATCATCCTTGTAGCCCTCTGTTGGACTCTTTCCAGTAGATCCCTGTCTCTCTTAAATAGGGGAGACCAAAACTGGACACAGTATTCCAGATGTGGTCTCATAAGGGCAGAGTAGAGGGGGAGGAGGACACACCTGCTGGACACAGTTTTCTTAATGCACCCCAGGATGCCCTTGACCTTTCTGGCCACAAGGACACATTGCTGTCCCATGGATAACTTGTTGTCCATTAGAACTCCAAGGTCTTTCTCCGTGGTGCTACTTTCCAGCAGAGCACATGTGCCGGTGACTGGTATTATTCCTCCCCAGGTGCAGGACTCTACACTTGTCCTTACTGAACCTTATGAGGTTCACCTTCTCCCAGCTCTCCAGCCTATCCAGATGTCGTTGAATAGCAGCAGAGCCTTCTGGTGTGTCAGCCACCCCTGCTAGTTTCATATCATAGCAAACTTGCTGAGGGTACACTCTATCCCCTCGTCCAGGTCGTTGATGAAGACATTGAACAGTACTGATCCCTGGGGAACACCACTGGCCACAGGTCTCCAGCTTGACTCTGTGGCCAGTGATCACAACCCTCTGAACTCTGTTGTTGAGCCAGTTTTCAATCCACCTCACAGACCAACTGTCTATGCCACGTTTCTTGACTTTTTCTATGAGGATGTTATGGGAGACAGTAGTAATCATTAATAATAATACAATAATGACTACATAATCAGTAGTCATTAATGTATGAAAATTCTTAAGTAAGTGATTGTCAGTCTATGGCCAATGTTTCCCAAATCTTGTGTTCTATTTTGATATTTATTATTTAAAAATTTAAGACTATGTGGAAATATATCCGGAATACCAAATGGAAGTGCAGCTCCATAATCCTTATTTGAACATTTCTGGAATAGATAGCCTTACCTCTCCTAGCAGGTCCCATACAGATTGTACTCATTATTTTGACCTGCAATCACTTTTTGTATTCTTTTCTCCATTTATTCCAAAGCAGATAATATGCAAATGACTTTATTTAGTCAGCAAGGATTTTGAGAAGTGGAGTCACTAAGAGATGGGAAACAGCAGGGAGATAATTACCAAATGAATGACAACAATATTTTGGTGTTTCGGGATTGTTTTTTATAATAAATTAAGGTTTTTATTCAGAGTTCCTTATAGCACTGGCTTTAAGAGTTATTCAATATTTGTATAGGGAACAGGGGAGAAAGCGTGAGTTGAGAAGACTCTTGCAATGTAGATTAAAAAAAACCACATTTCATGTCAGCCTGGTACCATTTCCTCATTCTAGAAATATTAGTGTTTCTTTGAAAGAAAAGGAATTTAATGATACCGTTCCAATGCATTCTAAAATCATCGTGAGACACTTCTTTTGCTGGAATGTGCACCAAGGCAGATCTCCAATGAATCTTTTATCTCTAATTACTGCCATCACATTAAAGGATGAAATAGGTGAAAATAGGTAAAAAACCATATGCGTAAGATCTACAATTATAACATATTCTGCTTGTTTGTAAGCCCGCATTGTAATGTCTGAAACCATTTTTAATAAGTTAAAAGCATTTATAGTATGCAAAATGTGTTCCAAAATGTCTGCAAGGCATAAAATGAGTCTTTGTGGGGATGATTTATCACAGAGGAGGAGATCCAGGTGTGGAGTATTTGAAGAGTAACCTTGTCAGAGGTCACAGTTACATACCATAGTTAAAACAGACAATTTTGTGTGATCCAAAAGTTTAGAGATAGCTGGATGCTGGCTTACTCATCTATGCTGGGGAAGTCACTTAGGTCCTTCTCTTCCCATATTCACATCAAACCCGATGTCTTAAAAAACCTGGGGGGAAATCTGGGGGAAAAGCAGAACATGACTGAAAAACAGATGCTATCCACCTTCACTGGATAAATAGCAACGCAAACTAGTAATGTGTAACTTATGAGCCAGGTGTTTAGTATAATCATTCCCAAGTACCCTTAGCAATATAGCCAGAGATAACTCTCAAATATTGTTTAGCTTTAATGTTTGCTTTAAACTATTGTGCTTTGTTCAGTGTCACAGTGAGGTCGTGTATGAACATACAAAGCAGTACCCATGATTAGAACTGCATCTACATTAACAAAAATATCCTGTTCCCAAAGTACCAGATGTCGCTTTCTGAAGAGGTTTATTTATTACTGATTTATTTAGGTTACCCCTTGAAGTGGTTTATTTGTTTATTAAAATGTATTCAGACAGGAAATATTTTAAGCAAAGCCATATGCCTTGTCTCAAAGTAGGGCATCCCAGACAGCCATAACAATAAATGTTGCTTTTTAACTCAGTGATATAAGCATGTTATATTTCAGTATTACAAAATAAATCAGTGCATAAAGTTTTAAAATATGCTATAAAATCTTAAGAGTTTACTGACCTGATTATTTCCACTTTTGTGATGTAGCTAATTTCTAGAGAAAGGAAACACATATGAAAAGGATACTGACAATCTTTTGAAGTTGCTATGAAATTTGGTCTTGCCTCTCCACTCACACCGGGATGAGTAATTCCATGGAAACTGATCAAAATATGTCAGTGTATTTCCATTACAAAAGAGAGCAGAATGACGCTCCAAACACCTCCACCTCAACTTCTTCAAGGAAAGGGTGCAATAAACAACTCCCTTCTAAAACAGAAACAGAGGTGCACAGCATTTTGGGGGTGTCTAAGGCAAACCACATCAACTCTACTTAGAACAAGGGCTTCCAGCCTCATGTCATCAGGGCATAAACCAAGGAAACACCAGACGTGATTGAATGCTGAGAAGTCATGGGCTCTGGAGCCCTACTGCCTATTGCTCTCAGGCAGCTGCTCTGATGTGTCTGTTACTTAGAGGGGACCCTGGGCTTCTGCGCTCCAGGATCTGCTCTAAATATGGAAATATCGCAGAAGTTCCCCGAGGATAGTGCTAAAAAGAGTCTAGCATAATTTGCTGGGTTTGAAAAGCAAATAAACATGCTTCTGGGCACACATGACAACTTCCTCAGGCAGCAGTTCACATCTTAATAAAGATGATGCAGTACATTACATTCTTTCATACACACAATCTGCCACAGAGCTTTTGATAATGAGCTATGAGGTTTGGAAGAATGACATCAACTGCAGTGAAAATGTTAGCATTTAAATTAAAATGTCCCTGTTGCCAATTTAAATGCAATTTTTTTTTAAAGTAACTAGGTCTGAAGGCCAGATGTGGCTGTCAGGATAATCAGCAGACAGGCAGCCAGTGGCTTCCATTGCACAGTATTACAAGCTTTCTATCCCTTTTTAGCTGTAACAAAGCAAGAGAGAAGAAGGGAGAGGTACAAGAAAAGCACACTGATACTAAATTTATTAACATCTGTATGTTGACATTTAAAACAGAACTTTCATTTAAAACCACTGTTGTTAGAGGTGACAGAGCTGATGAAATCTTTACAGGAAGATGAACAAGGATGTCTCTTCAACAGCTCAGGGACACAGTTTACTGTCACATTGTTCTGGTTTGCAGGGGAGGTGCTCCATTCATTGATTGATGACCTTGAGAAAAGGAGCTGGAGAGATGAAAGTAACCAGAAATCTCCACCTTGCCATTTACCTTTCCACAGCTCTATAGGAGTGCTCTCAGTGAGGCTGGGATCTAAAAAGTAAAATGCCCAGGCAGGAAAGCTTACTTTCTTAGAAAGAGAGAAAACCTGGAAAGTACAGTTCTCACCAACCCCAACTTCTTGGAAGCTGCCTGTGAAAAGTAGTCTGAATGTGGTTAAGCTTTTAAGTAACATTTTTGGGTGAGCCATAGATAATCTAAAAGCTAGCTACAGATTACCTGTAGATAGCGCACGTATTTCCCCTCGGGTTGCAGACTTAAGACAGAGATGAAATCAAGAAGTAAAGAAATTAAATGGATTTTTTTTTCCAATGTTTATTCACTTCTTTTTACCACTTAAAGTGGTAGCATTTCAATAAAACCACTAATAGATATTTCCTCTGCCCAAATATTTCATTCCTCTCTATGTATCCCCTGCAAGAGGTCATGGCAGTGAAGTTCTTGCAGCTTTTCTGACAGTGCATGGAGGACATAACAATAATCTAGAATTTGTAGGGCATTTGCTGTGATGTGTAAGAGAACAGTAAATTAGCTCATTTACTGTATTCCAAAAGCAGTTTAGTTACAGGAGTTTGGAGTGGTACCCAGAAAAATTAGAAGAGCTAAAGTTGTGTCTCAGTTTTGATCTAGTGCTAAATGAGCAGCTACCAAAGGGAAATGCTGCTACGTTCAATGACTAGATATCACTGATTTTAGAAGGTTTAGGATGCTGCCTTTTGTCCTAGGTGATGTTGTGGGCATTTTGGGAATTAGATGCTTACATACAGTTATAATAATGAATGCAATTTATAACAGAAAGGGATCAGACTTTCCAAATTTTCATATCTGGAGTTAAGTACCTCAATTTCTAGTGAAGTCAATAATCTGACAATCCAAAACACTCAGCACAGTGTCTACCAGTCTACCACTAGTCTACCAGTAGAAACTTTGCATTCACAACACCGTTATTTACATCCTTGCCCTTAGATTTCAGTAAGTTTCTTGATAATATATTTTGAAAAGCTGTATAGGGGAATATCCACATTTATTGTTTACAGTGGGGGGAAAAGAAGTTTAGAAAACTTGCATGAAAGCTGCAAGTAAATACAACTAACTCATTAACATAGCTATTTGTGGCTGGCAGCAAGAGTCAACTTTGCCCCCGCTCCTAAAGCATAATGCTTTTAACTTTCTAATTTTAAAAATGTGTATATTAACTTTGGAAAACGCTCTTTTGAAGCTGTTGTGATTATATGAGTTTTTCCCACTATAGCTACTCTCCCTTATGCTTTTTATTTTAGCTTCCTGCTGAGCTACGTGATATCAGTGATGAGGAGTATGGGGGAAAATCTAAATAGTCTTGCTAGAAACATCCCATTAAAGAGAAGCCTTCTGTACTATGCATGTGGGATTGTTTAATAATTGCACAGTGTGTGCTGTCTTTTCTTCTTTTATTATACTGTTCTGGTTGACATGTTCTGTTTGACCTATTGACAGGAAGAATGAGGGTAAACAGTCAAAGACAGAATAGATAAACTAAAAGCTCTTATTATAGAAACTCTGAGAAAATCCTCCAAACACAATAATATCTGGCTTTCACAAAGATGAACGTGGAAAAGGGTGCAAGGTAGTTTATGCATAAATTGGATTATCTCTTTCTAAGTTTCATCCGTGACAGTGATAATAACTTAATGGATCAATGGTTCTGGCCTACAAAGCCACAACAGCACAGTGGGAAAGCCATTCAGCTATATGGTGCATCTTGACAAAAACCTTGGGTGCTGTTCTGTGTCTCACTCTTCCTGGATCTTTGTCAGTGCTTTATAGATGGGGGATATGTCCTGACAGAGAAGATTCCAGGAAGGATGCCTTAAAAAATGAAGCATGAGCTCTGTTTAGTTTCTTAAATAAATTCTCCTAGGCTAGAGGAAGAACCCCATCCCATCCTTCATAGCCTTCTCTTTCTTTTCACGTTGTCCTTTCCTATGCATAATGAGATTATGTGTAATTTTCACTTCTTGGTGCCTTTCACAAAGAGAACATCAGATTTGGATGCAGGGTAGTCTAGCACCACATGTGTGATAAGAATCACAGAAGGTTTTAAGGACCACTGTAAGCAAAAACCAAAATTTATGTCTTGTCTTGTATTTGTAATTGTATTCAAAGTCTTGGTGCAGCAGTGCACCTCTGTTGATGAAAACACCAAACCCTAGAACATGCAGATGATTTCAGATGTGTGAAGCTGCTTCTGTTGAGACATGAGGGAGCATGAGAGACCGTATGGTAACAAAAAGTCTGAAAAGAGTGGACTAGACTCTCTATAATTAAGACTCCTACATAATCTTAAAAAAAATGTGATAGGATATTGAGCAGCCAGTTTCAGCCTGAGCTTCAGTGTTACCACAAATGCTCCAAATAATATTTGCTGTTACTGACACACTGAGATGCTAACAGATTTGTACATGAGCTGTGTACAAACGTGGACATAAAATGTATGAACTTCTTCAAAAGAAACCACCTACAGAAATAACAAAGGCACACACACAGAGGCAAAATCAAAGCTGGATTACACTGAGAAAGAAAGAAAAGTGTCAGCCTAGAGACAGATTTTTAGCTAACTATCAGATGAAAACAGCTTGGGACTGTGAGCAAGCAGATTAGCCTCTGTCATTTGATTTTTCTTCTTTCAGACAAGGGTGATTCAGTCCATTCTTTGTAAATAAATATCACTGCATCACAGATGCCTCACTCCACCATCAATTTATACAGATCCAAGATCTGGAACTTTGAATCAAAGAGAAAGTAAAACTGCTATTCTACTGGAACACAGGCTTTCTGGGGAATTTTTTGTGTTTAATACTTGCCTGGCTACTCCTTGCCTTCCTGCAGCTTGTTGGGCTTAGAAGAATAGGAAGTCAAGGTCAATGGGCAGCTTTCTCAGACACCCTTCCAGGGCTGAGCGCCAGCACAGCATCTCATTTTATGTTTTGTTCGGCTTTAGTAGAGCACAAAGTGAGGGCAGATAACAGGGTTTTAGAAATAGATTGAGAAATGGTGATAAAAAGTCCTTTAGACCTTGTTGATCTCAACCTGTTGCAAGAAAAGCAGATATTCAGAGGGGTTTTAAGGCACCAAAATATACTTACTGTTTTCAGAAACTATAGGAGGTCTGTGTGTTCAGCAGATCTCTGCAATTCACAGAGCTGCCACAGTGACCGGCTATCCAAAGTGTCTCAAAATATGTGCTGTTGTTCTCCGATTTTCCAAACAGGACCCAAGGTAGGTCAAAAACACACTGAAAAACTAAGATTGATTAGAAGCCTACAGCAAATACACATGATGACTGAATTCTGGATTAGAAATGAGTGGTATTTTTAAGCCATTACATTGTTTTGAAGGTGGAAATTCATCAGCCTTCTGCAACCTCGAGCGGTGGTTTTCAACAACCTTTCATCCCCCTCCTCTAGTGATGGATACGAGGTGTAATGGTTTCAGTCTGACCACATCAGGCAGCTCATAAAACTGCAGTTTGACTGAGGTTTTACCATGAATGAAGGTTTCTTTTAAGATTATGGACATTACTGGACTAATTTGAACCTGGGTGGTCAGAACAGTAACTGATGCTATGAACTGCATTCATTGCCATAAAGACATTGTGACACATTCAATTGGGCAAAAGGCTATAATAAAATTAGAAAACTAATGTGGATACCATGGATAAGAACATAGATAGGTGGAGTGTAATACAGAAAGATATATACAGGCAGTTTAAGGAAAAAAAGTGCACAATTAAGTGTTGCTAATGACAAATATTTTGGTTTCTACAATAAAATATATTTCAAACAATGACAAAGTCAGAAAAAGCCAGAAGGTGATGAGTGAGCAAATTCATCATGCTACTTTCTGTACCATGGCTAAAGGGTTTTTACTCAGAGGGGAAACCTGACCACATCTGCTGTGATGGCTAATAGTGATTTTTGGTTTCAAAACATTCAAATCTTGATTCATTTGGCTATTGCAACCTCCTTCAAGTGTGGAAGGGCACATTCTGTGTGCATCAAGGTAGATTTTTCCAAATGAGAATAGCTGGAAGATTTATTGTTAAAGTGGTGATAGTTTATTTTGTCCTTTCAGATTGGTTGGTGTTTGGTGCTTCAGAGAATCCATAGATCAATCTCAATGGCCAAAAATCAATAGATTTACTAGAAACCTTTTTTTTTTTTTTTCCTCTCTAATGATCCTGTTCTTATAGCGCTTTCTCCACAAAAACTTATTTTGACTGAAAGGAGCAGATTCTGATGCAATCTAGAGATTCTTCTCCAGAATCTAGTCTAGGAGCAGATTCTGTCTCCAGTCTGTGCTATGGAGACACAACCAACCTCTTTTTATTTTTGGAAGCTAATCAAGAATAAGATGCTGACATAGACTGTTTCTGTTTCATGTCTCATCTGTTTTCCTAGCATAGTAGATATTGTCTCTAATTTTAATATATTACTATTGTATCCTCACAGATTAGTATCAGGGAAGTTTTGAATGAATGATCCATTTAGCATTGCAATTTCACCCTACAGTAGAAGAAGGTTTTTCATGAATCTTTATTAAAATAGTTTTGAAGATAAAAGACAAGAGAAGAAAATATTCTGGAATAGAATTTTCATTGTTATAAATTAAT
>JAAGNO010021359.1:36824-64850 GCA_033439905.1 Ceryle rudis | reverse complement strand
CCTGTTGCTTCGGCAGCCCGGGAAAGGGTGGGGTGGGAGGGTAACTTTCGCCTCCCGGCGTCGGTGTGCAGCCTGTGGGATGTGCGGCGTGGCGAGCGGGGTGGGGTGAGGTGAAGGGACGGACACGGGAATAAAATGTCCGAAGCTGCCGTGGCCCTTGTGGGTGGCATCCCTGTGGATGACATCCCAGCGGTTGCAGGCTCTGAGGAAGGATTTGCAGGGCGTGGGGCTCGGCATGGGTAGTTCAGACAGACAGACTGTAGCAAGAAGCATCAAAGTCTAATTTGTCTCCTACTGATGTTAACCTGTGAGCACTTCGATGGGGCTCTTACTGCTGTTTATCCAGCTGCCAGGGAGCAGTGGAGAGGATTATTGACGTGTTTTGAACTTGGATTAATACTGAAAAGGAAATGCTGGACCAGGATCCTCAACAGGTTCAAGTCAGGATTGTCTGATAGCCTGAGTCACTCAGTGCTGCTGATGCACAGCTAATGGGTCCTGTTTATTTTCACTGATTAATAAAATGTTCTCTCTCAAATAGTGTCTGTCTGATCAAGTCAGCCTCGCCATCTCCAGTACTGGTTTCCTGTCAGCAGTGCTTGATAATAACCTGTTCCTTCTTGTTTGCATCTCTTCAAATATCTCATCCAAGTCTTTAGGTTCAGCATTAATGAAAGCATTAACATTCTCTGCTAGGCAGGTGAAATCCCAAAGTGAATTCTGACACCAGAAATGTGCTGAGGTAAGTAGGAATTGATCAGCCCCCTGGTCACTGACAGAAGAATTCAGGTAGCTCAACGCATCATTTTACTATTGTCTCAATTTCCAGTAACTCCTAAGGGAGAGCCAGAGAAGATGTCTAAAACAGTCGCTCACATGTGGTATATGGGACCAAATACTTGCTGGTATTGGATGATCTTGGGAGAACTGGACCTTGGTTGTTTTAGACAAAATAAGGAGTGGAAACAGTCTTGGCAATCGGTGATTAAACTGCTTTAAAAGTATTTCCAATGACCTAATGTGTTCTTCATGATAGGGTTTCAAAATAGAGTTTACAGTCACATACTCCAAAATGTTGTCTCTTTTCTGTAATGCTATTTCCTACCTAGTATCTCGGACAATATTCTTTTGTCCGTGTTGTCCAAAATCTTTCCAAGGCAAGGAATTCTTTGGAAGTCAAAAAGATTCCTGACTAAAAGAAGATTCCTTATGTAAACACTGAACTCCCTCTAGTAAAAGCCAGCTCATTTTAAGTTTCTGTTGCCTGGTTGTGTTTATATCAAAAGCCAGATGATGATATCAAACACTTTGTGTGTGAGCTGTTCTTCAGTGATTAATAGAAGAGTTTGCTGCTGCAGTATTATGCAATCTAAGCTGTTCAGACACAAAGCAATAACTCGGATAACACTTAACCTGCGTGTATTTCTGTGTTGGTGCATATAGGTGTTCATGAGGACATTTGTAAATGAAGCAGAAAGAGTAATGCTACTATAACTCAGTTGTATTTCTCCTGTAGGGGATTTGCATCAGACTTGTGGCAAAAATTAGAAGAAAAAGGGAAAGCAGTTTTTGTTCATTTTGGCAGTATGGGCTTTGGGTTTGATAACCGAAACAACGCCAGGCCCAACAAACAGCTTGTCATTGGCAGTGTCGGTTGGCTTCCGTTTCATTGCCAGATATTGTAATGAGAACTTTTTTTGAACATCTGCCTGAATATCATGTGCTTCTCAGTTACTGATGAAAAACGGAGATAAGTGTGCATTAGCTACTGGGTTGTAGCAGCAGCTACGGTTGTAGTTAACTGGGCGACAAAAGCTAATGGCTAGTGAGCACCAAATACTCTGCAGAGGTTGCTTCTGCCGTTACACCTATAGATGGCAAACCCAGACTTATCTCGGGTGTGTATACAGACACACGTGAGATGTGATGCTGTGTCTTCAGCTGGTGTAAACTAGTATCGATAAAGAACTTCACCGGGTCAGATGACAGCTTCATCTATCCTGCTGTGCTGTCCCCTAAAACAGCTTGCAGAGGGTGCTCAGGGAAGAGTACAAGAAAACAGTGGTTATACAGTGGTGTTCCCAGAAAACTTCCCCAGTTCCCAGTGTTTCAAGGCTCAGGTAGTGTCTGAAACTGAGGAGAGTTCTTTGTATTTCATAACTTCCAGTGGGTTCTTTCATCCTTTCACAAAGGTGTCCATTTGCTCCATTTGTAGTGTCCTGTGGGCAAGGAGCTCCACAACTGTAGCATGCAGCGTGTGAAAGCTGCTTCTTGTTGGTTTTGAGCTGGTTGACAGCAGGTTCTGTTGTATTGGAAATCGGAGAACAGTGTTCCTTATTCACCATCTTCTCTGTGATTCATGATCACGTAGCACCCCAGCAAACCTGCACCGCCCTGTATCGGGTGGGAGTCTGTCCCTGTGATCTCTATCGCAGTGAGTACAATCCAGGACAAATAGGATGCGTTCAGGTAACAGACAACTTTCATCTTGGTGCGGGCACAGGAGAGGAAGCTGTGACATAAAAAGGTTGAAAGATAGAAGGCTATAAGAGAGATTTAAAGCAAGAACTGAGGAGGGTTGGCCCACGCCAGCGCAGCTGGGAAGACTGTTCCAGGTGTACGGGAGAGAACACAAACTTATTTGGAGGAGATATGAGGAGTAGTGAGGGGAGATGAGGAGAAGAAAATGGTGCTTAATGCTGAGGCACTTTACAGGCTTTCTTCCTCTCTGGAAAAGAGACTAACGGCAGCAGGTGAAGTATAAGGTTGGGGTTTTTTTTGTTTGGTTGCTTTTTTTTTTTTTACAATGGTCACATCTCAATGGGTAATTATATATAATAGGAGCCCATGGCATCATGTCATCTGTTGTTTACAGCTAGGTCAGTGACCAGACAGCAGGGTGCCTTTGATTACATTAGTCCAATACAAGTGTGCTCTATTGAAGGGTACAACTTTTGTGAGACAAGCAGCAAAGCACCTGTCTCTCCCTGGGGCAGAATTGCCTCGCTCTGTCTCATTCCTTGGGTAGCAGTTAGAGCTTTCTAAAAAAACCCCATACTTCTGCCTGGTTTAAAGCAGCAAGGAGTACATCCTGGAGGCGATGGATGGGATTAAAATGGTTCCACCAATTGTCTGTTCTGTTGACTGTTCAGTTCCTCTGAAAAGACTGGCGTGGCTATGGTCTCCTGCTGTTAGTAGAGCAGTACTTAGCCCTCCTTTTGTGGGCATAATTTTATGAAACTCGGCAAACTCTTCCTACCCCGCCTTTCTTTTGTACTGATCAGCAGAGATAAACCAATTTAGTGCTGTTCTTTACACAATACTGATCCACCGATTCAAGGGAGTTTAGTGGCTTACAAAAGTGCGTAGAACCAGAGCATGTCCTAGGAAAGTGTAACCAGGATGAAAGGGAGGGGTAAATTTTCTAAGTGGGGCGACTGTTTTGTGCTGGTAAGTGTCTTAGAAATGCATTCTGAAAGAGATCCAGAAATCCATGGTGGTGGGAAGACTTGAGTCCACTGGAGCTCTCCAGGGTTTTACATCTGGTGGCCAGCTGCCCAAGACCCACAGAGGCTAGATTCAGTTTTGACACTTCTTGATTCTTTCCACTCCTCGGTCAGCCAGAGGGAATGATGGTTTGAGGGTCTTGTAGTGTTGGTTCACACAAACATAGCTATGAAGGAGTGGGCTCTTCTGGTTTAAGGGATGTAATGGAGCTTGTAGTGAAAATAGCCAGGCTGTACTCCATGAAATGGGGCTTTGTACATGAGAAGGTGATGTTGAGAAGGGGGAAAAGTCCCCATTTTCATCACGGTTCTATTCTGACCTTTGCTTGCTGGTTCTTAAGCTCACATCTCTTGAGTAAGAGCCCTGAAGTAAGGGCATTGGGAATAGGAGCTGTAGTTTATTCTGCTGCTTTGACACATCAGCAGAGAGGGGTGTATGTGTTTTGTTCATTGTTTCCTTCCCTTGACTTGCTTTTTTTGTGATATCATGAAGACTGGGATCTTTTTCACTTACTGGATATTTAATAAACATTTCCAGCTCACACTGTTATTCCTGATACGCTCATTTGCCATTTGCTTTACGACCAAGTAGATGATAAATGTTTTGGACATTTAGGTGTTGAGTGTTTGGATGTGTGGAGGTCAAACATTCTTCCAAACAGGCTAATATGAAGTAGAGGAAACCCAGGTACATTTAGTTCAGCGGTCCCTTTCCTTGTGACTTAGCACTTGTTCATTCTGTGCGTCAACCATGCATAACTTGTTCCTGTTGACTTCCAGGGACTTTGCATAGGTAGTTCCAGCTGTGGAGTGACTTACAGGACACTTAAAATGACTGCAGTGGGAGCTGACTCAGTCTGCCAATGAAGCATTTTCCCTTTTTAGTTGTTATTTACATAATTAATGTCTTCCTGAAAAAAAATCAATAGTTAGGCTGTAGAGCACCAGGTCAGACCCATGTCTGTGTGCACGTTTGTACAGAATGCTCCTGGGAGACTGGGCGTGGTGGAACAACGTATCAAACCTGTTCTTTTCCTTCCACTGCCTTCTTGCCACCCTTTGTAGGATGCAGACCGCACGGAGGTTTCTCAGTGACAGCTTCAGCCAAACGTTCCTGGTGCCCTGGAAGGGCCAGTACAGAATGTCCCAAATCAGTTCAGATTGACTGAACTGCTCAATTTTAAGCAATTAGGACTTGCAGAGAGAATATCCTCTCGCCTGCGTCAGTCAGGACTTTCTGCTGTCATTATTCTTAACCATCACCAGTAATTAGCTAGGCTGGTGTTTTTTAATGACACTATTCTTTTTTTCCCCTGATGTATGTACCTGAGCCCTCAAAAATATTTTCCATTATCCCCTGAACAGCCACCAAATGACTGCAAGGTGCTTTTTTTTTTTTTTAACTGCTCAGTAATGCCCACCTTACGTTTTTCTGTGTAAAGTAGTAACTCATTGAAATAGGTCTGTCTGTACATTTGCAAGTGTTTTGTCAGTTGCAATTATATTGTAGCTTCTGTACTGAAATAATTAGAAAGGAAGCTCCTGACCAAATGATCTGAATTACCTGATCAAGTTCCTTGATCTCTTCAGATGCAAAATTTAGTGAGAAATATGCAGAAAAATGAAATTATTTCGATTTCAGAGTAAAGAAGAATTAATATCATCTGTTAACTTATACCTGCTAGACTTGTTATCGCAGGATCAAAAGATGATTCTTCTAGAAAATAGAGATTCTCCTGTGATGACCTTTTAGAAGATCAAAACCACATTGTTCCAGGAATTGTGTAGGGTTTCTTATTGTTTGGTTTGGGTTTTTTTGTTTGGTTTGAGAATTTTCTGTGGGGTATTTTTTGGTTTGTTGTGTTGGTTTTGGTTTGTTTGTTTGTTTTGTGTTTTTGTTTGTTCGTTCGTTTTGGTTTTGTTTGTTTTTTGGTTGTGTGTTGTTGGTTTTTTTTTTCAAGTACATCCTCATCTATTGCAGTGCTTTCTAAATGTAAACTGGTAAATGTACTGGAATCAAGTGTTGTCACCACACATTTATAGATGAGAGCTGTAGTTTGCTTGTGTTTTGGAAGTGCCAATTAGCTGACCATTTTGAAGAGTCAGTGCTGTGAACTTCACTGGAGTTTTTGTTATTATGAAACGTGTCAATACCATGCAGAATTGAGGCAGCCTTTGTAAGAAGCTGGAGACAGAAACAGAACTGATGGGTGGTGGGAATACAGCAGAGGCTGTGATATGTGCTGCTTCATCTAATGGTGTCCTTATGCTGGAATCAAAGTAGGAAAGGAACTGTCCGTAGAGTTTACAATGCTCCTTACGTGGTGTAGAGAAGAGATGGAGAGAAGTAGTATACAGTGATAAATGCTGTACTGAACTGTTAGTGCCTGATGCTGAATAGATGCTGGTTTTCTTTTAAGATGCTTATACCAGATGCAGAGAGGACATTTGTATATTGAACTGTAAAAAAAATAATTGTAAAATGAAATTGAAAAATTGAACAGTATTAAAAATGCAGTCATCGTGGGGAAACGTTTTTTCTTATTTCCCATTCTGGATGCAGGAAAATGTATGATGCCACAAAATTGTTAAAAGACTTCTTTGCCTTTTTTTGAAAAGAAGTTGCAAATTTTAGGTTTAAGTAACTTCTTAGAGGACTGTAGTGCACGTGTTCAGGAGGGATGTTTTGCAAACTATTTTCGGAGATATTAGAAAATCTGAGTGGATTGTGTCCTAAGGAACTTCATTTAGTGGGCCCTGCTTTGAACCGTGGGTTGGACTTGGTGGTCTCCAGAGGTTCCTTCTGCTTGTAAAGGTGAGTCAAACTTCAGTATATCAAAGTCAATTTGACTGTTTCCCAAATGGTCAAATACTGATGTTTCATCCATGATAACTTGCTAGCACTTTCATCCTCAACCTGTTGGTGGTGGATATTGGAGAAATTCCTGGAATAGAGGGGGAACACGTGGTATTTGAGAAAGGAGGAAATGTGGGAGTTAAACCAAACCCAACCAAATGAAAAACATGGATCACTGGAATGCATTATTAAATTTGGCCCGAATGCAGAGGTTCATATTCCTCCCACAGGTTCCCTGCAAGTGAGCTTTCTCATCTTTCCTATTCAATGCAATCTTCTCTAGCTTAGTGTATGCTCTCATCTCTCTACACCATGTCTTACAATAGGTTGAGAGTTTGGAAAAAGCTATCATTCTGTTCCCCTGTAAATGCTCTCTCAGGAGCGCAGAGCGCACGTTTTAATGAAATCATATCTGCTTATATCAGGTTAGAGTGTCCATATCCATAACAGAGGAGAAGCAAATTGCACTGTCACATGCAGCAGACTGGAACAGATAGGACTTGCTGGTGGTAGGCAAGGTTACCATGGAGTGGTGCCCTGACCAAGACAGGAGCTGTGACCCACTGCTATAGAGCTGTGGCTGGAAATGGTGTCTCTAATCCCTGGCTTATCTAGCGAGAGGGTGGCTGTTGAATTAACATGAAGGACCGTGTTGCCTCAGGGCATGGCTGTGCAGGTGGATCCTTCCTCTGTGGGGATGGATGTTCAGGAGCTCTACAGGCACGGTTTGCAGAGAGTGCTCCGTCTGCTGGTAGCAGGTACCTCTTGTTTTAGGGCTGTCAAAATCAGGACACATCCTCAGCCTAGCAGCTTCCCTGCCTTTCCAGATCTCCTTTCTCAGCCCAGATTTCATGTACCCCTGGAAAAGAGGCAAGGAGTGAGTTTTCCCAGCTAGCCTTGTCAACTGCGGTTCTTGTTGGAATCAATATCTAAACCTTCAAAGTGAGCAATGCGCCCCAAGTACTCAGCTTTAATGAAACACGGCTGCCTGTGCAAGTGTGGATCTGTGAAGGTAAGGATGTAGGAATAGACCTCATGGGCTTCTCAGCATCTCCTCTGCACCCACAGAAAGGTCGGAGTGCTGGCTGGGAAGGTGGGGGGCGTTATAATGCACTAGCTGCCCTTTTAGACGCCAAGGTCGTGAGCCAGGCAATGTGACAGCATTTTAGAAATATACTGGTCCCGGTAAAGCTTTCCGGGAAACGATGACAATTATTAATTATTCCTAAACCCGCTTGTTATCTACTTCAGGAGGTTAATGGTTAGAAATTACATTTGCTCATTTGAATTCACATACAAAAATAGCTCCTCTTTATCACGCTGGTGAATCTGGCCCTGCTCAGGGCCTCAATTAGTGTGCTGCAGCAAGGTAAAGGGCACTGCTGTTTGAAAGTATAGACCATTGCTGTTATCCACCAGCTGTCGGCACAGGCTGTCACATTGGATAGTGCTTTGCACGTTGTTTTGGAGTTTAGAGGGCAGTTGTAAGATTGCACATTTCTTGGTGCTCTAGGCGATCCTAAACAGCAATGAAAGAAAAGAGACAAGAAGAGTGAGGGAACATTCTCTCAGGTTGATCTGTGGGGAGGCTTCCTGAAGTTCTGCTAGGTTTGCCAATAGCTTTAGCAGAGAATGGTTCCACCTTCTTGCCTTCGTGTGTCTTCAGTAGTATCCATTTCTGTTGTGTGCAGAGGGAGAATAGCTGTGTCCAACAGCTGTCACCGATGGGTGACAATTCAGATGGGGAACGGGGAAGTGAAGCAAAGAAACAAAGAGCTTTAATCAACAGCAGCAAAACAAAGTTGTCACGTAACCCTGAAAGGCCTTGAGCGCTTTGTGCTATTACTGAGCAACTAAACTGATTGGGATGGCGCTTTGTGCTGCCGAACAGCCTGAGTGGGATCTGATCTTATGAAATAGTTACCGCAGGATGACTGGACTTGCCTTTCGGTAAAAATGCAGATTCCTGACTTGGCACCAGATTGAGCATCGATAAGCAAAACCGGCAGAATGACGTTGCATCCCTTGTGTAGGGTGAGAGTGGCAGATGCTCCAGGCCTGATTTACTAGGACTGCTTCTGGCCAAGTACTCGTATTTGCAAGGGACACTCGTGTACAAATACAGCTTGCTTTGTTTTCCATCAGAAGGGCACCGAGTGACAAAACAGTCCTTCCAGAAGGTTTTTGGGTGTCTTGTTGTTTCTTACACTTGAAAAGCTGACTGAGATTTGGTGATGTCTTGCAGCCCGTCACCTTACCCAAGAATTTCAAAGCAGAATTCTCTGGACTGGTGTCAGCACTACAGTGGAGAGCCTTTCCTACTGACTGGGATTCAGGGAGAGCTCAGCTTAAGAGCAGGTACTGCCAGAATGAATCAGCAGATATCTTCCTGGAAGCAATTGTCAGTCTGGATATCCCAAGTGTTTAGCAAGGATCCCACCAGGCTAAAAAGTCTGCTTCTAAAATGTTTGAATACCTCTTTCCAGCAAGGAGCTGTACAGTCATTCCCTGACAGCTGTGATGTTGTCTCCCACGCTTATATGAAGATCACACAGTGACATTTTTCAGCAACTTTGTTTACTAGATGATACAAATACAAAAAGTATATCAAGTCATTTAATGTTTTGATGTTTTTTCTCTTTGCATGGAACATTTCAGAGAGACTAAGAGAAGGGAATGGGAAAGCATAATATGCCCTATGTGTCTTGGCTTGTCGATGCTGAGCTGCGCGTTCTGCATGTCAGTTCTCAGTGGCTTCCTGTAAGTGAAGGAACGTGGTCTCTTGTACTTCATAACTGATGTGTGGCTCCAGCAGCGATGTTGAAGCAAAGACCTTTGCATTAATACGTTCGCATTGCCCTTGTTGTGCCAATCAGGTTTATGCAGTTTACTCGAGGGGACAATGAGCAGATTTGATTTTAAGTTCTGTGCAGAGACTGAAATGTTTTAGCAGTAGAATGATCTCCTAACAGGAATCACAGCTGACAGGTGCTTTCCTTCTTTACCCCCCACCTGGCAAAGCCAATTACAAACTGTGCAAATTGATATTTTTCTTGTTGCTGGCTTCCAGACAGCTCTTTGCTGAGGATCTCCTTCACCACCAGTTTTAGACATAAAGCCTGTTTTCCGTCCTGAGCCCCCTCTCTTAGCCCTTCTTTTTTCATGAGATGGTGGATGGTGAAATTTGTCATGCAGAAAGAAGGCACTTTGTCTTAAGATTAAAACAATAATTGCAGAATCAAACACTCCCTATATTTAGGTGGAGGAAAGAGCTTAACAAGTCAGGTAGCGTGTGTGTGTCTGAGTCAAGAGGTGGGGTCTACACCTTGGGGAAAGGAACACTGCAGTCGGAGAGAAAAACAGAGTGACTCTCTCAGAAATACCTCATTCTTGTGCACTGTCGGAGAACAAGGGGTACCAAGATTGCCAGGTAACTTGCTGTAGTCTTGGAAGAATCTCTAGTTCTTATAGCAAGGTAAAGAACTCAGAAACCCTCAGTTTGATGGCACTGAATAGCTGCTAGTATTAAAGTCCCTTAAGTGATTAAGTGCTACTCAGGAAAGGGAAAAGGAGTCCAATAGGTCATATCTATTTAGGAAGTAAAATTCAAGATCCTCAGAGGCAGCATGTTTACTGGCTCTAGATCAGACTCAGCCCGGAGCTGAATTGTTCTGTACAAGATACTTTCACTCTGAGAAGCTACAGTAGCGGTGTGTAGTTTGAAGGAGAACGTTTAAAAAAGTAGGAAAACAATAACAACAACAAAAAAGGTAGTTCAGAAGGGAACTCCTAGTGAACTAAGCGTTACATACTTCCAGTGAACATGAAAAAAGGCAGCTGTTTCCCCAACCTGGACTGGAGTGATTGTGGTTCACACATGCTGTCATTTGCAAAACTCCTCTAGTTGAAAGGATTTTTCTAAAAGGCTTATGTTTATTTCTACAGTCTTCGTTTTGAAACTGATTCTGCAGGTTGCTGATGAGATTATGTACGTCAATAGTGAAGGAAGGTACTTGATAGAGATTTCTTAATTTCTTAAAAGAAGAATGTCATCTGGGATTTAGGATTGAAAATTACAAACTCCTCTTATTTGAAGGGTGGTAGGGAAGTATTGTGAGTAACAGGGGACAGCAACTTGGTGAGTGTATGGGAAGGAGGAGACAAATATAGGTGTTTACACTTGCAGCTTGTGGCACAGAGCCAACTCCGGTCTCTTGGCAGCACAGTCGCACAACAGTCGCTGGCAGCCAGGTGTCTTGGGCAGTGACTCATACACTGAATGCAGTTTTCTGTTGTTTTCACTCATCCCTTGTTAACCTACAGATGGTCTGTTTTGAAATCTGCCTTTCCCTGCAACTTCCCAGCGGTGATTGTGACTTGTTGGCCTGTATTTGAGACTTTTCCCTTCCTGAGGTGGCTTGCTTACAGATTGATTATAGGTTTATCAACCAGCAAGCATCATCGACAGCTCAAATGACAGCGGGCTCCTAGCCTAACTTTCCCATGGAAATAGCCTTTCTCTGAAACTGTACTGGGACAGCAGCGTGCATTTCAGGTCTCTCACAGCAGGGACATATCAAACAGGCTGGCTGTGGTGACAGGAGACAGGATTTCAGTAATACCCTTGTGTTGTCAAATAACAAAGGGAATTCTGCTGCTCTGAGCTACAATTTTCTTTAATTTGGTCAAAGTAGAATAATCTCTGTTTATTCTTCTTGGCCGTCTCTTTGAGAGAACAAACTAAGCAAGCTTGACTTTATTCTTTCATACCAGAAAAGACTGCTTGTAGGTTGAGGTCAGAAGAAAATGAATTTTGAGTATGTGAGGAATTAAGGTGAGGACCTTGACTTTCTTACACCAAATAGAACTTTGGAATTTCTGAAAAGCTTCATGTTTTTTTTTCTGACAAGCTCCAACCTTGTAAATCCTTTCAGGAGCAGTACAGAAAAATGAGAAGTGTCAGGACGGACAAGGCTTCTTTTACTTCAGT
The DNA here is from genome assembly GCA_033439905.1 of Ceryle rudis. Taxonomy (NCBI): domain Eukaryota; kingdom Metazoa; phylum Chordata; class Aves; order Coraciiformes; family Cerylidae; genus Ceryle; species Ceryle rudis. The sequence continues at coordinate 53,497 of JAAGNO010021359.1, read as the reverse complement.
TTCACATCTCAAACAGCAGCATCATGGGTATCTCAGTATTTACAAAGATACTTAACTCAGTGATCAAAAAGACAAGTAAGTTGACCTTACAAAGCTTATGAGAGGAGATATTAATTCTCTGCGAGAAGTGTGATATTTCTAGGTGAGAAGATATTCAGCATAGGAACAAACAGATCTGCTGAGGAGCATGCAGGTTTGTTTCAAATTGCCAGTGTTTTCATGACAGCTGCTTTATGCAAAGGTGTATAAAGAATGCCCGATTTAGATGTTTCTGTGATGCTGTGCAAGAGCTATTCCGCATGTAAGTGTTCTGATGCAAAGCAAGTTCTATTTGAGAACTCGGTGGTTTGCTCTGTCTTTAGAAATAAAATCCTGAGAGGCTGGCATTTTCTGCATGCGTGTGCGTTAGATGGGTTGTTTTGGGGTAGGCAATTTATTTTGTTTATTTAAAATGGAGAAGTGGTTTGATAAATTAAAATGTTGGAATTCAGCCTCATCTCCAGTCCACTGAGGTGGCTATTGTCCCAGGCTTTGAAGAGTACTCATTTCTTTGCAGTAGTACTCTGCTTTACACAGTGCTTATCTTCTCAATGTGGAGGTATCCTTTATAGCAAGTTTAATGACAACAAACCAGTAACAACTATTTTAAGTCATGTGTCTATAGCATCAGAGAAATAGAAAATACCTTTCATAGAGGCATAGTGTGTGGCTATTGAACAAGCCTGTTCATAAAAGCCAGAGGTGGAAGAGGATGCAGCCAGCATCTTTCTCGTTCCTTTTTGTCCCCCGTCTGTAATATACATGTAAGTAAAGCAGAGTGGTTCTTGGAATATACAGCACTAGCCCTGTATTAGCTATACAGAGTTAGCTGAAATCTGGACACACGTGCAAATGGCACCAAGGCCCTGGATCTCTCACGACTGGTACACCAGGGCGGAGCAACAGCATGGACCGAACAGTCAGGCAGTGATTTTGAAGTTCAAGTGATTGCATAAGGTTGAAAACTCCTTGAAGTTGAGGGTGAGATTTCCCTCTTAAAAACACTTGTCTGTAAGAGAGAACACTTTTAGGTGGGGGGACAAGCAAAATAGAGGAGCAACAGGTTGTAAAAGCAATGATGCTGGTAGAAGGAAAGATGCTCTGGTCCAGTGAGGCTCACATAAAGTCAGTTACTGGTGAAAAACCTAACCACCTCTGCCTTGCTCTTTCATTTTTGCCTCTTTCCTCACCTTTGATGACTAATTCTAACTAACTTTGACTGTCTTTTCTCTCCTGTAACTACTCTGCCTGACAAAACCTTTAGTGGAGCGAATTTGTTGCAGCAGTGTGTGCACAGTATTTGTCTAGACTTTTCATCAGAGACCACATCTTGTGCCATCAGGAATAAACTTGCTTGGCTTCCTTCTAATTTAAAATTTGATTTCTTAAAAGTTAATAAATTTGTAAAAAGAAAAAAAGGGGACACCCCCCCTCCCGAACCCCCCCAAAAAAGGCAGTCCTTCTGTGACATGAAGGGAACAGAAGCTATGGACTGGAGAAAAAATTTTCTCACTAGAAAAGAACTTTTTGGAGAGAGAAAATAAGTTCCCTATGGAAAGATCAAAGCACATGAAGTTAATGAATTATGACAAGGTAAAAAAAACCCCATATATATATATATACACATGGAGAAAATAGTAGGTTCAAACATAAAAGAGGACAGTAGGAAAGAGTGTTTGGTTTTTAAGTCAGAAAAGGGTAGATTTCGCTTAGACATTAGGAAAAAGTTCTTTAATCTGAGGGTGATAGATCACTGAAGAGGTTGCCCATATTGGTGGTGGAGGCCCCATTCCTGATGACATTCAAGGCCAGGCTTGCTGGGGCTCCGAGCAGCCTGCCCTAGTTGGAGATGTCCCTGTTATTGCAGGGGGGTTGGACAAGATGACCTTTAGAGGTCCCTTCCAACCCAACGCATTCTATGATTCTATTCAGAAGTGCAGTGTCTCGCCTGTTGCTGTAGGCTAGGAAAGAGGTGTGGTTACCAGATGGGGTGTGGGGGGTCCTAGACTCCCAGGCCTCTCTCCTTATGAATGCTGCCTGTGCTTTGGGTGTGATCCTCTGCTGTGTGAATTTATTTTGAATTTTTTTTTTTCAACTGCCAAAAAGTGGCTGAACTGGTGTAGGAACTATGTTGCTTCTGGAAGCTTCAAGATAAATATATTTAATTTGAGTAAAAATACAATTGTACACCTTTCTAGCTTCACGTTAAAGTAGAAATTCTTCTTCCTTGTTTTACAGCAGCTGCAAGAGCGGTGGTCTTTCCTGTCTGTCCCTAAGGTGAGAAAGAATAGTGTAAAAGAGTAGATGTCAGTGGGTGCATAGTCCAGAGAGAGTAGAGGAACATGAGTATAAAATTCAGTTATTAATAGCACAACACTTCTTCTATCAGCTGTTCTCTTTTGAAATCTTGCTTAGTTGGGTGTAACTTAGACCAGAGAAACAAAAAGTGATGAGAACTAGATGCAGAAAGACTTGGTTGGCTAGAACAAAGGGCTGTGATTAGAAATGTTATGAATGTATTAATCTAGAAATCAGAAGATTGTTGTACCGTGCACCATGGTTGTATCTTTTCCTGTTAGAATCTAAAATACATATTTGGAGTTGTGGAGCTTAGCCAAACTGTGCAGCAATGGCTGCTTATCAGTTACATTCGGGGCCTGTACAGATGTGTGTATATAAGACTAGTAGCCTGGCTTCTCATAATTAGCAAATTCCTTAAGCAATAAACCACGATGTTGAAAAAAGGTGTCAGGTCTTTGTTATTGGTGTTTGTTTTGTTTGGGTTTTTTTGTTTGGCTGTTGTTGTGGTTATTGTTTGGTTGGTTTTTAATCACACATCTTACTTCAGCAGCCAAGTTTAGATACTGGTCCTGAAATTTACATTTTCAACCTTTTTTTTTTATATCATGTTCCACTTCTATAAAGCAGTAATCACAGTGGTGCCTTTTTGGCGTGCACTGTTCTGGCAGGCCCAGAGCAATCGACCTGCTCTGTGTAGTCAAAGGGAGCACTGCACCCAAAGATCATTCATCTGTACAAAAGTGCAGTGTCTCCTTCTCTACCATCTCTTTCTGTTTCCCAAAGCTATGTATAGCTTTCCTTTTTTTTTTTTTTTTCCCCTCCCTGCCTTTTTTTCCCCTCCCTCCTTTTTTTTTTTTTTTCCCTTCTTTTTTTTTCCTCCTTTTCCTTGTTTTTACCTTTTTCCTTTCCATCAAATTTTCCACCAGTCATTTCCATTTCAGTGCTGAAGTATGGAGAGTATACCATACAAAACATCTCTACGGTAGGGTACCACTATAGGATGATGCTGGCAACACACACAATTAGCCATATTAATTTATTTTCTTTTAGTAGTTAAGGAGAAAACACATGGCATTACTGAGCAACAACACCTCGGTTTTCATTTGAGAAAGGAAAGGGAGAATGATTCATTCTGAAACAATACACTCCAAAGGAGGAAGATTTGAATTATTAACAACATATCTAAACATGATGGGTGCTGACACCTTCATATCTTATTTTTACTGCCATGGATTTTCTTCACATGCGGTGAGAGAATTTACACTACAGGAAGTGTTAATGGTTTCAAGCTTCCTGCCCATTTTTAGCTGCCTAATTTATGGAAAGCCATTACTAGGTGAGTCATTGCTTTCACAGGTTTAGTGCAGCTGAGATAGAGCTTTGGTGTTCCTTTAATTTCCATATTTGCTTGAAAGGAACAACAGATCCATATGAAAACTGTTGGTGTTTGGTATTACAGTAGAGTTCAGTCTCTGCTCCACTTGGTCCTGTACAAATATTGCAAGAGATGCTCCCAGTCCCTATGAGCTAACAAGCTAAACGAGCAGGAAAGATAGGACTTATCTTCATCATAGATGTGGTAAGTCAGGGTGTCTCATTGCTGAATTGGACGAGAGTTAAATATTTGCGAAGGTTACAAACAGAACAGTAGGAATCTCACTGTACAGAACTGTTCAGCCTGCAATAGCTATTGCAGAAGCACATTTACTCTCTCGTTGATCTTAAGAGGTTTTAATGAGACATTCACAAGTTACAAAAGATTACAGCCAAGCCTGAGGATCGGGGTTTGCCCCTACTAGTAAATGAACCATGGACTGAAATACATGTGGGCTGTCTGTGTCATCAGTGTAACAGAAGAAATGCAGTGTGGAATAAGGTCTAGATTTCATAGCTGATACTTTTTGTAATAAATAATTCAGAAAGATGTTTTCAGTTTAGAGAATGGTCTCCAGCAGGCACTAATAGATAAAATTTAATGGAAATATTGACTTGATTTTTTTTGAACTAACTCATTAGCCTGTAAACCTCGAACTTGTCACAAAGGGCACGTGTTACCTATTATGAGTCTTTCACTCAATTAGAAGCTCTTAAACATCTACATAGGGTTTTTTCTGCTACATTATTTTCTGTAGAGAGCTACCTCCAGAGGCTGTTTGTTTCAGTTATGTGTAGGTTTTTTAGTTGAGCCCGTATCTCGCTGCACAGCACATACCAGGTAGTGCAGCAATCCATCTGTAGCTTCCACATTTGCCCTGCTAGGAAGCCTGTTGTGCTATGGAGTCAGTGAGGACCTGTGGCTGGGCTGACTTTTGACTACTGTCTTAAAGGAATTGTAATTTTCGGGTGCTATCTGTAGACAGTAATGAAAAGTGAAGCATCACTAGTCCTCCCTCTTTGTTTTCCGTGGGAGACTTTGCAGGGAAGTAAACTGGAGAAATGACATTACAAGTCATTTATTGTTCAGGGTTCTTTTTCCCTCCCCAGTTTATTCTGTCAGCTTCTTTTGTTTCTCACACCAATTACTCTGACTTAAGAAATTACAAAGCTCTTCATAATACTGCTTGAAAACTGGTATGTTTGCTGTATAAATTCTGCAGCAGATCTTCAGCTGCTACAAAGTGAGCTAAATTTGAAGCCACAACTTTTTTTTTTCTTCCAGCTAAAGATCCTTTATATACAAGCTATTCGCTTTTTTTCCTAAAGGTTTTTAAAATGCTTGAAAGATTTTAAAACAAAAGGATAAAAGTAGAATAGTGAATGATATTCATAAGGTTTAGGGGACAGTAAGTTACAGAAACACAGAACTCGTTAATCAGTTGGTGTATATACACATCTTTATGTGTACCCTTTTGAAGGGTAGTTTTGAGGTGTTAGAAAATAAATCCCAAGTGAACCTTGAAATCTATCATCAGGCCGATCACATGAGAATGGTTTGGAAGTAATGTGAGCAAGTGCAATAAACTTCAACTACTTTTTTGCAACATGAGTCTCTGGTGGAAATGGAAGCCCATCGGAGTTGACTTTTGTAAGAAGATTCAAAGTACTTTGAGTATTTAGAATTGAACTGTTCCATCACTCTCTTCCAGTAGAATTTTTCTTAATGGGAATGTGTTTGGACTACATATTATTATTCATTGGCCATATATGTGGATTTTCAGAAAAAAACCCAACCAAACCTTCGAATTTTATTCTGAACTTATTCTTGGCAGCTGAGGGAAAGTGGAAAGAGAAGCTCGGGAGCTACTGTTTACTGTGGTTGGCTGCATACAAGGGTGGGCCGTATCTCACCACGCCAGAAAATGTTCTAATGCGCACTTGAAGAGTGGAGATGAGTTGAGGGATGTGGCAGGAACTGGAAGTATTAACGAGTTAGCAAGTCTTGCAGGACAGTAAGGGAGGTAAGGTAGAGGTATTTTGTTGACTGATGCAGCAGTTTTGGCTATGAACCCAGGCTTTACTGGTTTGTTTCCTCATGGAACAATTTATTATATAGTCCGCAAATCTTGCTTTTTGATGAATGACATCATAAACCAGTGAATAAATGGAGTTATTCCGAATGTTGCTGATATTTCAGACCAGTAGAAGGGATAAGACTCAATCTTGATATCACTATAAACTCATTGTGGACCCTAACCACAGAAAGGCAGAAATTGAATACATAGTGGAGACGTATGATAACATACCTTCAGTGTTTGTTCTATAAATAAATAAGCCAGTGGACTGAGCATTTGTCCTGCTTTGATGCATTTTGTTTCCAAGCAAACTACCATACAAATGATAAAATTAAAGCAAGCCATTACTAACACTTCTTCTGGCACCTGTACTGGAACTTGTGTTTCCTTCTGCGGTGTGTACCATGGAGAAATTTGTGAATGAGCCCAATACCCATCTTCAAAGTAATAACTGACAAGTCAATTAAAGCAAGAATTAGCAGACTCAGACATGCATCTTCTTTCTTTTGTTAAACTCAGGGCATTCATAAGAAAAGGACACATTCTGGAAAGTGTCCATGTTTAATGGCTACAGTCAGATAACAGCTGAATGCCTACTTTATTTGCTGCTTCTTATAACCGAATCAAGAAAAAATGTTCTTTCCTTTTGGACACTGACAGTTGTCTCCAGTCGCATCACAGGTTATCCAAAATGGTAGGATGGAGCCATACCCTACTATTAAAAGCCCCTTGGACATAATCTGATGCATTGTGACATAATATTTTACTATAATTGCTTTCTTAAGATGATGACAGAGTGCTTCAATCGCTGTTCTTTCAGCATGAGTTAAAACCAGGTATGTGTGATTCAGGCGTATCTGCTTGACAGAATGCTCTGAATTTACTTGATTAGAAAGCTTTTCAGATTAAATGCAATTCATCCAGGCATTTCTCACAAGTAAAATGCCTGTGTCAGATTGGCCACTTTATCTTTATGATGGTCAGAGAACCGTCTCACCGAATTCAAGAAAAGTCTCTGAAGTACCCACACATGCCATCAGGTCGGTAGGTAAGTAATGTCTCCAGTTCCAGGCGTAAAACTGCATGTGCAAGATTGAAGGCTGAGGTGAAGTGCTTTCAGAAAAGAAAAAAAAAGGTACAAAGTGGTACTGCAAACTTCTGAATAAGAGGCCTTTTCATATAAATCAGACCCTTCAAATCTATTGAATCTCCTGAAATGTTAGTCAAAATCTTGATTTGAAAAATATGCTCAGGAAAGAGCATTAAAAGGTTCTTCGTTGTTGCAGTATCATTCAGGAGGATTGTATATAGGAGTGTGCTGCAGGTTCTCTGGAGTATTGCCATAAAACATAAGTGATGTGGTCTCCAGATATCAATACCCACTTAACAAACTGTTCTCTTATGCTAGTTTCAAGCTCCTTGCATCAGTATTGGTATTGATCCACGCGTGCGCAGACAGCGCGTTACATAGGATGGCTGCTGGCATTCATCTCAGTGCAACGCCGTTGTTGCAACCAGTAAGATCTTGCCTTTATTTTAAAAAAGCTGTGGTACTATGCAATAACTCGGATGTTTTGATATTTGTGAGGTCCTGATTCTGCGGGAAACTTACTGGAGAGAAACTATGAATTTGATACAGCTTTATCCAGAGAGGATGATAGCAGAAAGCAAGAGCGAAGTCAAAAACTAGACAGGCGGTCTCTTGGTAAAAGAAGCTGGATCATCTTTTTTTCATGGTGCTTACTTCCTTAAGTGAGCACAAAGTGAAAAATAAACCCACTGTTACTACACTTGGTTGGATGAGTATGGGTGAGACTGTAATAATTACTGGTTTATTGCTGGAAACTGCCGTGTTCTTTCGACTCCTGAAAGACTTGAGAAATCTCTTGGTGTATAAGCAAAAGAAAGAAAACTTTTAGAAATTACAACACCCTAGAAGATGAGATGGATAACAAAATTAGGTTTTCTGCACCTTACAGATTACAGTTCATCTACTTGCATAACTCAGATGTGGCAGTGTGGTGAAATTAGCATAATTATCAAACATATACTTTATCCAAAATTTGTTTTAGCAGTTATTGATACTAATTGAATTAATTCAAATAGAGAGGTGTTGTTTTTCAAATGAACTGCAGCTTGAAACAGACTATGGCTACAATGTCATTAAATTCCGACTTCTTCCCTGTAGCTGTATTGTTTTCAGTGTCTTGGGTTTGGGTTGGGTTAACTATCACCAGCAGCTGCTGGCCCGGGCACTTGTGAGGGGCTGCGGAAGGGGCCCCAGCCAGGATAAGCAACAGAAGCAGCCAATGGGATATTCCATACCATACTGAGTCCTGCCCCTGTATAAGGGGAGGGCTGGCCCAGCGGGGGAGTCTCTCTCTTCAACTTGTTTCATCCCGTAGTTTCAGGGATGCTGAAGCGGGAAAAGTTGGTGTCTTAGGCACAGACATCTTCCTGGCTTCTATTGCTTGCTTTGTCTGTCATTTCATTAGGACTATTATTAGTACTGTTGTTTTCTTCTCTTTTCATGTTGTATTATTAAACTTTCCTTATCTCAACCCCCAGAGTCTCAACTTTTTTCTTCTTTCCATCTCCTTTCCATCCCTTAGGATGGAGTGGAGTTGGGGAGCGGCTGCATAGTGTTGAGCTGCCAGCAGAGGTTAAACCTCGACACACAGTTTACTTTTCTAAAGCCATTAGAAGTATGTTTGAATTACAGCAAAGATTGGTTTGGTGACGTTCAGGGTTTTATATTTGGAGTTTAGCCTTCATTTAACCATTTGAATTGATAACCCACTAACCTTAGAGCATTATGCTTTTGTTCGCTAGACAGGAGAATAATGACTAGCATCTTCCCCCTGGGCTCTGATGGTCACTGGTTGTGAGATGACATAAACACATACATGCATATATATTAATGCATACATATATGTGGAATTATTTCAGTTTCTTTTAAATAACAGAAATGGATAACAAAGTCTTGCACTGCATAACAAAGTCTTGCACTAGTAACTTATGATTTTGAAGAGAATCAGTACTTGACAGTTTATTATCTTTTTGACTTTTCAGTTTTTGCCTATGAGAACTCTGAGCATCTAACCTATTTTTTTTGAAAAAAAAACCCCAAAACATTTAAAAATAATCTCTGAGAATTGTTATTTGGTGTGTTACAAGCTGCGAGTTGTTTTTATTTGAAATACAATAGAAAAAACTGAAATGTAGCCTGTTTGTTTAGGCTGGATTAGTTCTGTAATTTTCTCCTCAGTTTGAATACTGGAATCAGGCTTCAAAACCTGTTTTCCCAATAACGTTGTAGTTCATCTTTCTGATTATATTTGTCCCAGTTAACTCATTTAAATATTCACAGACAACAGGTACTGCAAATTTCAATGTTCTTATGAGTATATTACTACTCTTTTTTTTTTTTAGGAAGCTAGCCAATCTAATTAAGACCAAACCTGTTTCAACCTGGTTTTAAAGACAACAGGCAATGAGAGAACTCTGCTTTGATTTGAACGGGTCTCTTCACAGGCTACAACGGACTTTGCAAAAGATTTTGTAGATGCTTCCTCCAGGGTCACTGTGATTTCTACCAAACTTAGCAAGAAAAAAAGACTTTGCTCATTTCCTGTACTGGATTGCTCTATAGGTGTTCAGCCATTCTAGGACTCCGTGGATAAAATAAAGAGCTTGCTGTTAAGTTTTTCATGTAGGCGCTAAGATTCTTCATATTCACAACTTTTCTAGATATTATGGTCCCTCTGCTGATTCATGATTGAGGGACCAATGCTACAGCTATGCCAGCCCGCACTTACGGGCCCTAAGACTGGTGCAAAGCCGACTTGCAAGGATTAATGGCTCTCTCTGGTGCGCGAGGAGCTTTGCTTGAGTTAGAAGTGGTAAATGAACCATCAGAATGCCTGATACAAATATTACTGGGGGAAAAACAGATAAGGCTGAGGCAGACAAACCTGTTTCAGATCTGCAGTAGAGGTCAGTCCTGGCTGCAGAAAAGGGAATGAACAAGATGAACTCACAGATTTTTTATTTTTTTTTTTTTTGCTGTTGTTGGTTTTTTTTGTTTGTTTTCCCCATGACAGAATAATGGAAAATAGAACAGTAAAACCTCCATCAAAAGGATGTCTCCTGCCAGAAACACTCCCAGTTACATCAGAATCTGTTGCTTACAGTGGGTACTGACTGACCTTGCATGGTTATGCCCCACTTCTTAGCTCCCCAAATTTTTAACTATGAGTCCACAGCCTAAGGATTTCATACCGCTATCTAAATAAAATCTAATTTAATTATTGGCCAGTTAACTTGGAGGGAATACTTCACTGGTATGGAATACTTAATGCCATATGTCAGCCATGCACCTGATGTTTAGCTGTCTTCTTTCTGGAATACACCTCTGTCTGTGAGAATGATAAGGCATGACTTGGGATTGTATACTTTTAAAGCACTTAACATCTATTATGTTCTTCTGCATTCGTTCAGTGATAACCATGTCGGTTATCTGGAAGCACAATGATTCTGGGGCTGTGCATTGTCAGGTCACTAATCTCCATCCTGCACTCAGCCTATCGGCCACATGATAATGACTCATTCTCTGCAAACTGCCTGTTGCTTAGTAGCTGTTTGTAATGTGAAAGAGAGTTGAGAAAGTAGTGGTGAGGTAAGAGGAAAAGGGATGGAGGCAGAGTGTTCCTGGCTGCCTAAAAGGAACTTGTGAATGAGGGTATTATTTGACCTTCTAATTGGTGAGGAATTGTTCTATTTCCTCACAGATACAAGGTACATGAATTTACATGCTCTGCTCCTCTCTATTCTCTGCAGTATCTAGGAAAGTTAGTCATGCTTGCGGGCCTTCCTCGTGTGCATATATTTATTTACCACCATGGTACCACTTTCTCTTTTAATAGCATCTCTTTGTTACCTAGGGAACTGCTACAGCACTGTGTGGTGTATCATCATGCTCCCATATGCCATAGACGTGGTTCCCATTAGTGTTTGAAGAACTATACGTCTGGAACCTGTTGTGCCAGGCCTGTGTTAAAGGACTGGCACCAGAGTGATGACTCAAGTAAAAACAGATAACAGGAGTCAAAGAGCAATAAAAAATAAAAATAAAAAAAGTAATAGCTCTCTCAATGCATTGAATTTTGCTCTAGCTAGGCCGAATTTGTTGTGGACGGGTGGATTTAATTCCAAATATTTAGTTGGGATAGCTGTAGAAAGTTATTCAGCTGTTTTATGGAAACAAGCTGCATGAATAACATTTGCTTCAAAACTAAAGTATGTATCTGTACCCCGACCACAACAGCAAGAGGTAATACTTTGCCCTTCGAGGGATGTAACGTAGATGGATAGACAAGAGGGCTTGAGGAGTAGCTTTGAGAGAAGGAAATAGGAATGCTTCAGTGATCTGACTTTGTTAATACAAACAGGACTTGATGGTCTATTGTAAATGGATTGCTTTGTCCCAAATGTGATTCTCGCCCGTTTCTTCTTCTCACTTTGATAACTGAAATTGGAACTGTCCATACGTTAAGTCTTCAACTTTTGAAGCATAGCATAGCTTTAAATCTCAAACATTTTTCCTCAATCCTTATGACCCAATTTTTGTTTGTTTGTTTTGAAAAACAGAGATGAGCACCAAGTGGCTACTTCTGAGCTACTGTAAAAAGAATTAACTACCAAGCTTTAGATGCATGCTAAGCAAAATAACAATCCTTGGCAGACATGGAGGAGAGGTTTCCATTTATCTAGAGAATCCCAAGGGCTGGGTTGCTTGTAATGATGCAACTCGCAGATTTTCAGCAGTGTCTAAGCATTTTAACAAATAGCAAAAGGCAGTCTCTTGAGTGTAACGAGACTAAAAGGTAAAACCAAGATAAACTGGGCTTTACCAAGTTAGTGGGAGCTTATGGACTTATTCTGGGTTTAAAAAGCAATACTGAAGTTCAGTTTCTGGACTGTAGAAGTTTGTCAATGTACAGCTGTGCACGACGTTGAGTTAAATACCTCAACTAAATTAGAAAATCAGATGCCATATCTCAGCCTCAGCACTTGACCCATGGAGTATGTCTGTAGGCTTCTGAAATCATACTAAGGGTTCTGGAAGCATGATTTAAACATAGGTCTTTGTGTAAAGCGAAGATGGTCATTTATAGAGAAAGACAGATCACCATCTGTCTGATGAAGATGGGAGCATAGTCTAAGGGGAAACTACAAAGCTGTCCGTGATCCCACAAGGATGAGCAGTCTGAAGAGTTTAGGAGTGACGGCTGGGATTTTACATGTTTAAAGTGTTCAAAACATGTTTCAAAATAGTTCATATAATATTTTGTTAGGTAGTATTGGATGAATTCGCATTAGTTTGCTTGTTTATTTGCCAGCGGAGCCTTAAAGATCGTCTTTAGGAGGTCTCTAAAACTCTGGTTTTGTATTCAGAATGTTCTGGGTTTGGTTTCTTTGTTTTGTTTTGTTTTTTTCTTCAGTGAGCATGTGAAATGAGAATTTTCTTCTTACTGCTCTAATATATTTGACTGGTTAAATGGAATCTGGTTTCAGTGATTGATGGATGTAGAAACTGGGGAGAAAATACACTGTGTATGAATCATAACACTGGAAAGGTGGAGCACCTGTGGTAAGGACACGGTCACTTGTAAATAGAATCTGTGTTTCATGGAAGCTCTTCAAGAACTGGACACAACATTTTGTGAGAAAGAAGGATTAAAGTTTGGCTTTCTGTACAGGTACTTTTCCTGCACTCTCTTAACACTTCCAAATACTGTGTGACTGCTGTTTAAGTCATAAATAGGTGGGATAAAATGGTCACTGTAGTTCTCTTGGCCAAGTATTTAGAGAAGATTTAAGCTTAATAAGCCCCCTGATTATTAAGCTTTAATATAAGTAAGGATGGTAATTACTCTAAAGTTCAGTTGCGATGAAACTGCCACCGAAGGGTTGTATATAGCAAAGCTAAAAGAACGTTTCACTGCTGATGGAGATGAGACTTTCAGCTTTTTTATTATTGCTGGGGCTCTTTTAATTAGGAAAAAAAAAAAAAGGCATGTTAATAGTTGAATTAATTTTAAAGTGCAGCAAGAAAGCTGGGAAGTAATTTAGAGGCAAATGAAAAGCCCCCAAGCCTCCTCCTATATTTTAATTTGGGTTTCTCAAAAGACAGGCACAGAAAACATCCTTGATCAAAAAAAATATTACTTAAAAGCTGGGAAAGCATATCAATCTTACCATTCCTTTGAGAGTTTCCTTGCTTCTCTGCATCAGAGTTAACTTTTAACTGGCTGTTAAACTGAGAGTTTCTTCTGCACCAGTGCATGAGTCAGTGAATCGGGGATGGCTGAGTCAAACTCTCCCCTGATCCTTCCCTCCCACCCCCTGCCCAGCTGCTGCCTGTTTCCTCCTTTGGGTGTATAACCCATGATTCTACACCAAAAGTTAGAAAGAGTGGATACTTTTGCTCCTCTGAGTAAGAAACATAGGTGAAGTCTAACCATAATGTACCATGTAAGCATGAACTTCAAGTACATCAACTCCTGTTCAGAAATAGGACTTGGGACTTTGTTTAAAGCTGACCATTTCCACTGACTTGTGTCTGTAGTGATTGCTCTGGAGGTTAGAAATAGAGGTTTGTGAATCTGGAACGTTGGGCAGACCAGGATGTTTATCATCGTTGGCTCGTTCAAATGTACTCTGGCTTCAGAGTACTGAATTTCTGAAACACTGATCTAGCAGCGTATTTGGTAATTTTATCTTTCGGCTCTAGTTTCCAAGACAGATTGTGTGTTTCTTCTTTTTCTTCCAATATGGAGAGGAAAATGACAGCAATGATGCTGACTGTATTTGCTGTGTGTTTATTGTGTTATTCTCGAGTTGTTTCACACATACCTCACTGAGGCACCGAGTGAAACTTCTGTTAGGTTTTCCCTCTCCTACAGCCTGGTATGCTTTGGCAATTTTCTGCTTTAGTCCGGCGTTGTTTCGGTTTGCAGTGAGTTTTCTCCTCCTCTGATTTCAGATCAGTAACTTCGCACAAGAAAAATAAAGGATTTGACTTCGCTGTTGAATCTCTCCTTTTTTTTTTTTTTTTTTTAATGCCCAGTAAAAGCACTCTCCTTTATAATCTAAAATACCTTTAATAAAGTTTTATAGGGAGGAAAAAGGTATCTCTTCCTGCGATGGTCAGTCTTCATGTCATTTTTCCAGGTGTGTAAGGTAACCTCAGAGTACAAGACAGAGCTGTAGTAACTGGAGAAGGGCTGATACCGGTGCGCCTTGCATTGGTCAAGAGTCAAGAACTCTCAGGGATGGAGTTGGAGACCACATCAGTTCAAACAGGCTAGATTAAGATAAAAATGTACGGGGCTGATGGAGCATAAGGAAATTTGAAAAGCAAAATTCTGGTATTTGTTGTAATGGAATGTTCTTTTACCTACACCTTTGAATCTGTTTTAATTGGCCACCCCTGCTGAGCACTAGATTTAATCTATGGTCAATTAACTTGAAATAGTAACCATTCTGTGACAAAATCAGATCACAGAACTGACCTGTGTGACAGTTTTATTGCCCTTAGCCACATCATAATGCAGACACTCCAGGTTAACAGTGAAATTTTTTAATTCCTTACACTTGTATTTGTTTTCATTCTCTACTTAAAATAAACCTCATTTAGTATAGTTAGTTTCATATCAGCAAATAATGAGAATTAACCCTTTTCTAAGAAACAAACAAACAACAATATGGGACTACAATTGCCTAACTTTCCGAGGAAATTACCTCAAAAAGAGATTATTTACTTGAGTTGTTTAGTGATTTCCAGTATCTATGTTTAGGTATGTAGATGTGCAGTCCTTTTAGCTGTGTGTGGAGGAAAAAGAAAGTTATTTGATCAGAGATTACCCCGATTGGTGACCAGAGGGTTGTTGTTTGGATTGGTGACCAGAGGGTTGTTGTTTGATCAGAGATTACCCCGACTGGTGACCAGAGGGTTGATAGGGTCTCCTGCTGATCTGAACAGGATCTTGCTGGTGGTGGGTGAGTGGAGGTCACATGTGCAGTGAGGTGTAGGGGGCTGTCCCACAAGCTAACCAGCCCCATTGGGTGCTCAGTAGTATGGATCTCTTCATTCCCTCTTGCAGTTGTTCCCAGAGAGCTAATGTGGGGCTCTACTCTTCTGGGAGGAGATGGGGAGTGCTCACCTCTGCCACTGCTTTTGGGAGAGGCAAGTGCTATGGTGTGAAAATTAAAACCTGTATCACAGTGTGTTAGAGCCCGGATTTGGTTAGTCTAGTTTGGGTCAACACAATTCCTAACTGCCGTTTAAGTAGCAACTAAGCTCTTGTAAGTGGATCAGGTAGGTTACGGGTTATTAGTGGTGACTGTCTACGTGGATGTCTGCTTCATTAGTTCCACACATTTTTGTTAAACTTTTCTTTTGTCCAGCTAAATGTGAAGATGAGACTGCTCAACTGGGATCTAAAGACATGGTGGAATTAGTTTGTATGTTCAGCTGCTTTTTAGGATAGGTTATCACTTAACATTAGCATGTGTTAGGTTGTTGGCTTTTGTAGCGTAGTTATGTGTTTTTAATTTGTGAACATAAAATGTGTACATTAACACCCTGAGTCATCGAACCCTTAATCATCCATCAAGCAAATCCACACACTACTCTGCGTAGTGTGGTCAGTGCTAACATACGAATCAGTATCCCTGCATTCTGTTGACTTCATCTTAAGCCACAGCCTTTGCAAAAGATGACAGCAAGGTGAAAGAAGGATTGAAAATTCTGTAGTGTTGATATTTCAGAAAAGTAATCCTGCCTTGTGTTACTTCTGTGACTAACAGAAACCCCACCTGAGTCACCACAACTGGTTGTTGTGAGGAATACGATTTAGGGAAATGATGAAAATACTGCAACTTTTTCTTGAAAATTCTTATGTTTGTCACAGAAGTGATTTAGTTGAACTAAGTGGTTTGACAGAGAATTCAGGTGCTTTGGCCCTTGTAAGTAATCCCTGTTTGGCTTAAGCAGAAGATACTGGAGAAGATAAATTGGTCACCCGTTACTAGCTTAACAAATGATGATCAAATTAAAGATGATGTCTTTAAGGTTCCTCTATTTTTCCTCTCTGTGCATATTTAGCACACCAGGTGGTCAATGCAGTCATAATAAACTGGTGGGAATATTTAATTAAATGTGTTCCCAGGACATTAAAATGTAGGATATTATTCTTTGGCTGATGATCGCAATAAATATTTTGTAATAAGGGAGAGTCCTTGTAGAATATTGATGGTAGTACATGAAAATCACATTTGGGAGCAGAAATGCGTTCAAAGCAGAACTTTCTTCATGAAAATAAAACATCTCAAATGCTAATTCCCTTTTTATATGGTTTTGGGGTTTTTTTCTACCACTATTACTCATTACTACCCAATTATTATGAATAGCATGAGAAATCATTTTAAACATGATAGTCCTAGAATGGAACGAGTCTAAGTTAAAGTCTGTAGCCATTTAATTGGCAATAGTCACATCTTTACTGCATACTGAAGGGCTTAGATGGAGCACTGAAAAGCACAGTTAAGAGCAACATCTCTGTGAAAGCACTGATGGTTTCCTGGTAGTGAGGAATCCTGTTTGCTCTTGGTGGGAGTTAATTCTGCTCCCTCTGTGATACCTCAGAGACTGAAAACATCTTTCCATAATCTGAAAATACCTCCATCCCCGAGTATGCAGATGTCCACTAGCCCAGTAGTGATATTCCTATGTCAATTAACCTAATTATCTTTTCACTCTAACCAGTTTTATAAATATCATTACTTTCTTTACTCTCAAAAGCAGCTTTTTTTTTT